>CAKAJE020001934.1:0-40373 GCA_916610135.2 Macropis europaea
TCTTTGTTTGCCCTACCCTAGAAGTTTAATAGTGCATTTTACTCGCCATTTCATGCGCTTTGAGATGCCGCTTAGCCCAATACGCTATCTGAAATAGGAGCGACGTAAATTAAACAAAAGTGATACAATTTCGCTGAATTCTTATATTAACCAAAATATAAAATGATCTAATCAGGTCTCTGATTGCCCTATAATAGAAGTTCAATAGAGCATTTTACTCGCCATTTCATGCGCTTTGAGATGCCGCTTAGATCAATACGCTATCTGAAATAGGAACAACGTAAATTGAAAAAATGTGATAGAATATTGCTGAATCCTTAAATTAACCATTATATAAAATGATCTAATCGGGTCTCTGTTTGCCCTACCCTAGAAGTTTAATAGTGCATTTTACTCGCCATTTCATGCACTTTGAGATGCTGCTTAGCCAATACGCTAACTGAAATAGGAGCGACGTAAATTGAACAAATGTGATAGAATTTCGCTGATTTCCTTTTATTAACCATAATGTAAAATGATCTAATCGGGTCTCTGTTCGCCCCCGCCTAGAAGTTTAATAGTGCATTTTATTCGCCATTTCATGCGCTTTGAGATGCCGCTTAGCCCAATACGCTATCAGAAATAGGAGCGAAATAAATTGAACAAATGTGATAGAATTTCACTGAATTCTTATATTAACCGAAATATAAAATGATCTAATCAGGTCTCTGATTGCCCTAGCATAGAAGCTTAATAGTGCATTTTACTCGCCATTCCGCGCGCTTTAGGATGCCGCCTAGCCCAATACGCTATCTGAAATAGGAGCGACGTAAATTGAACAAATGTGATAGAATTTCGCTGAATTCTTAAATTAACCATAATATATAATGATCTAATCGGGTCTCTGTTCGCCCTAGCCTAGAAGTTTACTAGTGCATTTTATTCGCCATTTCATGCTCTTTGAGATGCCGCTTAGCCGAATACGCTAACTGAAATAGGAGCGACGTAAATTGAACAAATGAGATAGAATTTCCCTGAAATCTTATATTAAACAAAATATAAAATGATCTAATCGAGTGCCTGATTGCCCTACCCTAGAAGTTTAATAGTGCATTTTACTCGCCATTTCATGCGCTTTGAGATGCCGCTTAGCCCAATACGCTATCTGAAATACGAGCGACGTAAGAGGAACAAATGTGATAGAATTTGGCTGAATTCTTAAATTAACCATAATATAAAATGATTTATTCGGGTCTTTGTTTGCCCTACCCTAGAAGTTTAATAGTGCATTTTACTCGCCATTTCATGCGCTTTGAGATGCCGCTTAGCCCAATACGCTATCTGAAATAGGAGCGACGTAAATTGAACAAATGTAATCGAATTTCGCTGAATTCATAAATTAACCATAATATAAATTGAGCTAATCGGGTCTCTGTTTGCCCTACCCTAGAAGTTTAATAGTGCATTTCACTCGTCACTTCATGCGCTTTGAGATGCCTCTAAGCCCAATAAGCTATCTGAAATAGGAGCGACGTAAATTGAAGAAATGAGAAAGAATTATGCTGAGTTCTTAAATTGACCATAATATAAAATGATCTAATCGGGTCTCTGTTTGCCCTACCCTAGAAGTTTAATATTGCATTTCACTCGCCATTTCATGCGCTTTGAGGTGCCGCTTAGCCCAATATGCTATCTGAAATAGGAGCGACGTAAATTGAACAAATGTGATAGAATTTCCCTGAAATCTTATATAAAACAAAATATAAAATGATCTAATCGGGTCTCTGATTGCCCTATCATGGAAGATTAGTAGTGCATTTTACTCACCCTTCCACGCGCTTTAAGATGCCGCCTAGCCCAGTACGCTATCTGAAATAGGAGCGACGTAAATTGAACAAATGTGATCGAATTTTGCTGAATTCTTAAATTAACCATAATATAAAATGATCTAATCGGGTCTCTGTTTGCCCTACCCTAGAAGTTTAGTAGTGCATTTACTCGCCCTTCCACGCGCTTTAAGATGCCGCCTAGCCCTGTACGCTATCTGAAATAGGAGCGACGTAAGTTGAACAAATGTGATAGAATTTCGGTGAATTCTTATATTGACCAAAATATAAAATGATCTAATCGGGTCTCTGATTGCCCTATCATAGAAGTTTAACAGTGCATTTTACTCGCCATTCCTCGCGTTTTAAGATGCCGCCAAGCCCAGTACGCTAGCTGAAATAGGAACGACGTAAATTGAAAAAATGTGATAGAATTTTGCTGAATTCTTAAATTAACCATTATATAAAATGATCTAATCGGGTCTCTGTTTGCCCTACCCTAGAAGTTTAATAGTGCATTTTATTCGCCATTTCATGCGCTTTGAGATGCCGCTTAGCCCAATACGCTATCAGAAATAGGAGCAAAATAAATTGAACAAATGTGATAGAATTTCACTGAATTCTTATATTAACCAAAATGGAAAATGATCTAATCGGGTCTCTGATTGCCCTATCATAGAAGTTTAAGAGTGCATTTTACTCGCCATTTCTTGCGCTTTGAGATGCCGCATAGCCCAATACGCTATCTGAAATATCAGCGACATAAGTTGAAGAAATGTGATAGAATTTCGCTGAATTCTTTTATTAAACAAAATATAAAATGATCTAATCGAGTCTCTGATTGCCCTATCATAGAAGTTTAATAGTGCATTTTACTCGCCATTTCATGCGCTTTGAGATGCCGCTTAGCCCAATACGCTATCTGCAATAGGAGCGACGTAAGTTGAACAAATGTGATAGAATTTCGCTGAATTCTTTTATTAACCATAATGTAAAGTGATCTAATCCGGTCTCTGTTCGCCCTAGCCTAGAAGTTGAATAGCTCATTTTATTCGCCATTTCATGCGCTTTGAGATGCCACTTAGCCCAATACGCTATCTGTAATAGGAGCGACGTAAATTGAACAAATGTGATAGAATTTCCCTGAATTCTTATATTAACCTTAATGTAAAATGATCTAATCGGGTCTTTCTTCGACCAACCCTAGAAGTTTAATAGTGCATTTCACTCGTCACTTCATGCGCTTTGAGATGCCGCTAAGCACAATAAGCTATCTGTAATAGGAGCGACGTAAATTGAACAAATGTGATAGAATTTCGCTGAATTCTTATATTAACCAAAATATAAAATGACCTAATCGGGTCTCTGATTGCTGTATCATAGTAGTTTAGTAGTGCATTTTACTCGCCTTTGCACGCGCTTTAAGATGCCGCCTAGCCCAGTACGCTATCTGAAATAGGAACGACGTAAATTGAACAAATGTGATAGAATTTTTCTGACTTCTTAAATTAATCATAATATAAAATGATCTAATCGGGTCTCTGTTTGCCCTACCCTAGAAGTTTAATAGTGGTATTTTACTCGCCTTTTCATGCGCTTTCAGATGCCGCTTAGCCCAATACGCTATCTTTAATAGGAGCGACGTAAATTGAACAAATGTGATAGAATTTCGCTGAATTCTTACATTAACCATAATATAAAATGATCTAATCGGGTCTCTATTTGCCCTACCCTAGAAGTTTAATAGTGCATTTCACTTGTCATTTCATGCGCTTCGAGATGCCGCTAAGACCAATAAGCTATCTGAAATAGGAGCGACGTAAATTGAAGAAATGAGAAAGAATTATGCTGAATTCTTAAATTGACCGTAATATAAAATGATCTAATCGGGTCTCTGTTTGCCCTACCCTAGAAGTTTAATATTGCATTTCACTCGCCATTTCATGCGCTTTGAGGTGCCGCCTAGCCCAATACGCTATCTGAAATACGAGCGACGTAAGAGGAACAAATGTGATAGAATTTCGCTGAATTCTTTTATTAACCATAATGTAAAATGATCTAATCGGGTCTCTGTTCGCCCTAGCCTAGAAGTTTACTAGTGCATTTTATTCGCCATTTCATGCTCTTTGAGATGCCGCTTAGCCGAATACGCTAACTGAAATAGGAGCGACGTAAATTGAACAAATGAGATAGAATTTCCCTGAAATCTTATATTAAACAAAATATAAAATGATATGATCGAGTGCCTGATTGCCCTATCATAGAAGTTTAGTAGTGCATTTTACTCGCCATTCCACGCGCTTTAAGATGCCGCCTAGCCCAGTACGCTATCAGAAATAGGAGCGACGTAACTTGTACAAATGTGATAGAATTACGCTGAATTCTTATATTAACCGTAACATAAAATGATCTAATCGGGTCTCTGTTTGCCTTATCCTAGAAGTTTAATAGTGCATTATACTCGCCATTTCATGCGCTATTAGATGCCGCTTAGCCCAGGACGCTATCTGAAATAGGAACGACGTAAATTGAACAAATGTGATAGAATTTCGCTGAATTCTTATATTAACCAAAATATAAAATGACCTAATCGGGTCTCTGATTGCTCTATCATAGTAGTTTAGTAGTGCATTTTACTCGCCATTCCACGCGCTTTAAGATACCGCCTAGCCGAGTGCGCTATCAGAAATAGGAGCGACGTAAGTTGAACAAATGTGATAGAATTTCCCTGAATTCTTATATGAACCTTAATGTAAAATGATCTAATCGGGTCTCTGTTCGCCCTACCATAGAAGTCTAATAGTGCATTTCATTCGTCATTTCATGCGCTTTGAGATGCCGCTTAGCCCATTACGCTATCTGAAATAGGAGCGACGTAAATTAAACAAAAGTGATACAATTTCGCTGAATTCTTATATTAACCAAAATATAAAATGATTTAATCAGGTCTCTGATTGCCCTATCATAGAAGTTCAATAGTGCATTTTACTCGCCATTTCATGCGCTTTGAGATGCCGCTTAGCCCAATACGCTATCTGAAATATCAGCGACGTAAATTGAACAAATGTGAGAGAATTTCGCTGAATTCTTATATTAACCAAAATATAAAATGATCTAATCGGGTCTCTGATTGCCCTATCATAGAAGTTTAGTAGTGTATTTTACTCGCCCTTCCACGCACTTTAAGATGCCGCCTAGCACAGTACGCAATCTGAAATAGGAACGACGTAAATTGAACAAATGTGATAGAATTTTGCTGACTTCTCAAATTAATCATAATATAAAATGATCTAATCGGGTCTCTGTTTGCCCTCGCCTAGAAGTTTAATAGTGCATTTTATTCGCCATTTCATGCGCTTTGAGATGCCGCTTAGCCCAATACGCTATCAGAAATAGGAGCGAAATAAATTGAACAAATGTGATAGAATTTCACTGAATTCTTATATTAACCAAAATATAAAATGACCTAATCGGGTCTCTGATTGCTCTATCATAGTAGTTTAGTAGTGCATTTTACTCGCCATTCCACGCGCTTTAAGATACCGCCTAGCCCAGTGCGCTATCTGAAATAGGAGCGACGAAAGTTGAACAAATGTGATAGAATTACGCTGAATTCTTATATTAACCGTAATATAAAATGATCTAATCGGGTCTCTGATTGCCCTATCATAGAAGTTTAATAGTGCATTTTACTCGCCTTTCCACGCGCTTTAAGATGCCGCCTAGCCCATTACGCTATCTGAAATAGGAGCGACGTAAATTAAAAAAAAGTGATGCAATTTCGCTGAATTCTTATCTTAACCAAAATATAAAATGATCTAATCAGGTCTCTGATTGCCCTATCATAGAAGTTCAATAGTGCATTTTACTCGCCATTTCATGCGCTTTGAGATGCCGCTTAGCTCAATACGCTATCTGAAATAGGAGCGACGTAAATTGTACAAATGTGATAGAATTTCGCTGAAATCTTTTATTAACCATAATGTAAAATGATTTAATCAGCTCTCTGTTCGCCCTAGCCTAGAAGTTTAATAGTGCATTTTATTCGACACTCCATGCGCTTTGAGATTCCGCTTAGCCCAATACGCTATCTGAAATTGGAGCGACGTAAATTGAACAAATGTGATAGAATTTCCCTCAATTCTTATATTAACCAAAATATAAAATGATCGAATCAGGTCTCTGATTGCCCTATCATAGAAGTTTAATGGTGCATTGTACTCGCCATTCCACGCGCTTTAAGATGCCGCCTAGCCCAGTACGCTATCTGAAATAGGAGCGACGTAAATTCAACAAATGTGATAGAATTTGGCTGAATTCTTATATTAACCAAAATATAAAATGATCTAATCGGGTCTCTGATTGCCCTATCATAGAAGTTTTATAGTTCATTTTACTCGCCATTCCACGCGCTTTAAGATGCCTCCTAGCCTAGTACGCCATCTGGCATAGGAACGGCGTAAATTGAACAAATGTTATAGAATTTTGCTGAATTCTTAAATTAACCATAATATAAAATGATCTAATCGGGTCTCTGATTGCCCTACCCTAGAAGTTTAACAGTGCATTTTACTCGTCATTTCATGCGCTTTGAGATGTCGCATAGCCCAATACGCTATCTGAAGTAGGAACGACGTAAATTGAACAAATGTGATAGAATTTTTCTGAATTCTTAAATTAACCATAATATAAAATGATCGAATCAGGTCTCTGATTGCCCTATCATAGAAGTTTAATGGTGCATTGTACTCGCCATTCCACGCGCTTTAAGATGCCGCCTAGCCCTGTACGCTATCTGAAATAGGAGCGACGTAAGTTGAACAAATGTGATAGAATTACGCTAATTCTTATATTAACCGTAATATAAAATGGTCTAATCGGGTATCTGTTTGCCTTACCCTAGAAGTTTAATAGTGCATTTTAATCGCCATTTCATGGGCTTTGAGATGCCGCTTAGCCCAATACGCTATCTGAAATAGGAGCGACGTAAATTGAACAAATGTGATAGAATTTCGGTGAATTCTTAAATTAACCATAATATAAAATGATCTAATCGCGCCTCTGTTTGCCCTACCCTAGAAGTGTAATAGTGCATTTTACTCGCCATTCCACGCGCTTTAAGATGCCGCTTAGCCCAATACGCTATCTGAAGTAGGAGCGACGTAAATTAAACAAAAGTGATACAATTTCGCTGAATTCTTATATTAACCAAAATATAAACTGATCTAATCAGGTCTCTGATTGCCCTATCATAGAAGTTCAATAGTGCATTTTACTCGCCATTTCATGCGCTTTGAGATGCCGCTTAGACCAATACGCTGTCTGAAATAGGAGCGACGTAAATTGAACAAATGTGATAGAATTTCGGTGAATTCTTATATTAACCAAAATATAAAATGATCTAATCGGGTCTCTGATTGCCCTATCATAGAAGTTTAACAGTGCATTTTACTCGCCATTCCTCGCGTTTTAAGATGCCGCCAAGCCCAGTACGCTAGCTGAAATAGGAACGACGTAAATTGAAAAAATGTGATAGAATTTTGCTGAATTCTTACATTTACCATTATATAAAATGATCTAATCGGGTCTCTGTTTACCCTACCCTAGAAGTTTAATAGTGCATTTTACTCGCCATTTCATGCACTTTGAGATGCTGCTTAGCCCAATACGCTAACTGAAATAGGAGCGACGTAAATTGAACAAATGTGATAGAATTTCACTGAATTCTTATATTAACCAAAATATGAAATGATCTAATCGGGTCTCTGACACCCCTATCCTAGAAGTTTAATAGTGCATTTTACTCGCCATTCCACCCGCTTTAAGATGCCGGCTAGCCCAGGACGCTATCTGAAATAGGAGCTACGTAAGTTGAACAAATGTGACAGAGTTACGCTGAATTCTTATATTAACCACAATATAAAATGATCTAATCGGGTCTCTGTTTGCCAACCCTAGAAGTTTAGTAGTGCATTCTACTCGCCATGTCTTGCGCTTTGAGATGCAACTTACCCCAATACGCTATCTGAAATAGGAGCGACGTAAATTGAACAAATGTGATAGAATTTCGCTGAATTCTTATATTAACCAAAACATAAAATGATCTAATCGGGTCTCTGATTGCCCTATCATAGAAGTTTAATATTGCATTTTACTCGCCATTCCACGCGCTTTAAGATGCCGCCTAGCTCAGTACGCTATCTGAAATAGGAGCGACGAAAGTTGAACAAATGTGATAGAATTACGCTGAATTCTTATATTAACCAAAATATAAAATGATCTAATCGGGTCTCTGATTACCCTACCCTAGAAGTTTAATAGTGCATTTTACTCGCCATTTCATGCGCTTTGAGATGCCGCTTAGCCCAATACGCTATCTGAAATAGGAGCGACGTAAATTGAACAAATGTGATAGAATTTCGCTGAATTCTTATATTAACCAAAATATAAAATGATCTAATCGGGTCTCTGTTTGCCCTACCCTAGAAGTTTAATAGTGCATTTTACTCGCCATTTCTCGCGCTTTGAGATGCCGCTTAGCCCAATACGCTATCTGAAATATCAGCGACGTAAATTGAACAAATCTGAGAGAATTTCGCTGAATTCTTAAATTAACCATAATATAAAATGATCTTATCGGGTCTCTGTTTGCACTACCCTAGAAGTTTAATAGTTCATTTTACTCGACATTTCTTGCGCTTTGAGATGCCGCTTAGTCCAATACGCTATCTGAAATATCAGCGACGTAAATTGAACAAATGTGAGAGAATTTCGCTGAATTCTTATATTAACCAAAATATAAAATGATCTAATCGGGTCTCTGATTGCCCTATCATAGAAGTTTAGTAGTGCATTTTACTCGCCCTTCCACGCGCTTTGAGATACCGCCTAGCCCAGTACGATATCTAAAATAGGAGCGACGTAAGTTGAACAAATGTGATAGAATTACGCTGAATTCTTATATTAACCGTAATATAAAATGATCTAATCGGGTCTCTGTTTGCCCTACCCTAGAAGTATAACAGTGCATTTTACTCGTCATTTCATGCGCTTTGAGATGCCGCATAGCCCAATACGCTGTCTGAAATAGGAACGACGTAAATTGAACAAATGTGATAGAATTTTTCTGAATTCTTAAATTAACCATAATATAAAATGATCTAATCGGGTCTCTGTTTGCCCTACCCTTGAAGTTTAATAGTGCATTTTACTCGCCATTCCACGCGCTTTAAGATGCCGCCTAGCCCAATACGCTATCTGAAATACGAGCGACGTAAGTTGAACAAATGTGATAGAATTTCGCTGAATTCTTTTATTAACCATAATGTAAAGTGATCTTATCGCGTCTCTGATTTCCCTATCATAGAAGTTTAACAGTGCATTTGACTCGCTATTTCATGCGCTTTGAGATGCCGCTTAGCCCAATACGCTATCTGAAATAGGGGCGACGTAAATTGAACAAATGTGATAGAATTACTCTGAATTCTTATATTAACCGTAATATAAAATGATCTAATCGGGTCTCTGTTTGCCCTACCCTAGAAGTTTAAAAGTGCATTTTACTCGCCATTTCATGCGCTTTGAGATGCCGCTTAGCCCAATACGCTATCTGAAATAGGAGCGACGTAAATTGAACAAATGTGATAGAATTTCGCTGAATTCTTAAATTAACCATAATATAAAATGATCTAATGGGGTCTTTGATTGCCCTACCCTAGAAGATTAATAGTGCATTTCACTCGCCATTTAATGCGCTTTGAGATGCCGCTTGACCCAATACGCTATCTGACATAGGAGCGACGTAAATTGAACAAATGTGATAGAATTTCGCTGAATTCTTATATTAACCAAAATATAAAATGATCTAATCGGGTCTCTGATTGCCCTATCATAGAAGTTTAATAGTGCATTTTACTCGCCATTCCACGCGCTTTAAGTTGCCGCCTAGCCCAGTACGCTATCTGAAATAGGAGCTACGTAAATTGAACAAATGTGATAAAATTTCCCTGAATTCTTAAATTAACCATAATATAAAATGATTTAATCGGGTCTTTGTTTGCCCTACCCTAGAAGTTTAATAGTGCATTTTACTCGCCATTTCATGCGCTTTGAGATGCCGCGTAGCCCAATACGCTATCTGAAATACGAGCGACGTAAGAGGAACAAATGTGATAGAATTTCGCTGAATTCTTTTATTAACCATAATGTAAAATGATCTTATCGCGTCTCTGTTTGCCCTACCCTAGCAGTTTAATAGTGCATTTTACTCGCCATTTCATGCGCTTTGAGATGCCGCTTAGCCCAATACGCTATCTGAAATAGGAGCGACGTAAATTGAACAAATGTGATAGAATTTCGCTGAATTCTTAAATTAACCATAATATAAAATGATCTTATCGGGACTCTGTTTGCCCTACCCTAGAAGTTTAATAGTGCATTTTACTCGCCATTTCATGCGCTTTGAGATGCCGCTTAGCCCAATACGCTATCTGAAATAGGAGCGACGTAAGTTGAACAAATGTGATAGAATTACGCTGCATTCTTTTATTAACCATAATGTAAAATGATCTGCTCGGGTCTCTGTTCGCCCTAGCCTAGAAGTTTAATAGTGCATTTTATTCGCCATTTCATGCGCTTTGAGATGCCGCTTAGCCAAATACGCTATCTGAAATTGGAGCGACGTAAATGGAACAAATGTGATAGAATTTCGCTGAATTCTTAAATTAACCATAATATAAAATGATCTAATCGGGTCTCTGTTTGCCCTACCCTAGAAGTTTAATAGTGCATTTTACTCGCCATTCCACGCGCGTTAAGATGCCGCCTCGCCCAGTACGCTATCTGAAATAGGAGCGACGTAAATTCAACAAATGTGATAGAATCTTGCTGAATTCTTAAATTAACCATAATATAAAATGATCTAATCGGGTCTCTGTTTGCCCTACCCTAGGAGTTTAATAGTGCATTTTGCTCGCCATTTCATGCGCTTTGAGATGCCGCTTAGCCCAATGCGCTATCTGAAATAGGAGCGACCTAAATTGAACGAATGTGATAGAATTTTGCTGAATTCTTAAATTAACCATAATATAAAATGATCTAATCGGGTCTCTGCTTGCCCTACCCTAGAAGTTTAATAGTGCATTTTACTCGTCATTTCATGCGCTTTGAGATGCCGCTTAGCCGAATACGCTATCTGGAATAGGAGCGACGTAAATTGAACAAATGTGATACTATTTCCCTGAAATCTTATATTAAACAAAATATAAAATGATCTAATCGGGTCTCTGATTGCCCTATCATAGAAGTTTAGTAGTGCATTTTACTCGCCATTCCACGCGCTTTAAGTTGCCGCCTAGCCCAGTACGCTATCTGAAATAGGAGCGACGTAAGTTGAACAATTGTGATAGAATTTTGCTGAATTCTTAAATTAACCATAATATAAAATGATCTAATCGGGTCTCTGTTTGCCCTACCCTAGAAGTTTAATAGTGCATTTTAGTCGCCATTTCATGCGCTTTGAGATCCGGCTTAGCCCAATACGCTGTCTGAAATAGGAGCGACGTAAATTGAACAAATGTGATAGAATTTCCCTGAAATCTTATATTAATCAAAATATAAAATGATCTACTCGGGTCTCTGATTGCCCTATCATAGAAGATTAGTAGTGCATTTTACTCGCCATTCCATGCGCTTTGAGATGCCGCCTAGCCCAGTACGCTATCTGAAATAGGAGCGTCGTAACTTGAACAAATGTGATAGAATTACGCTGAATTCTTATATTAACCGTAGTATAAAATGATCTAATCGGGTCTCTGTTTGCCTTATCCTAGAAGTTTAATAGCGCATTTTACTCGCCATTTCATGCGCTTTGAGATGCCGCTTAGCCCAATACGCTATCTGGAATGGGAGCGACGTAAATTGAACAAATGTGATAGAATTTTCGTGAATCCTTATATTAACATTAATGTAAAATGATCCAATCGGGTCTCTGTTCGCCCTACCATAGAAGTCTAATAGTGCATTTCACTCGCCATTTCATGCGCCTTGAGATGCCGCTTAGCCCAATACGCTATCTGAAATAGGAGCGACGTAAGTTGAAGAAATGTGATAGAATTACGCTGCATTCTTTTATTAACCATAATGTAAAATGATCTGCTCGGGTCTCTGTTCGCCCTAGACTAGAAGTTTAATAGTGCATTTTACTCGCCATTTTATGCGCTTTGAGATGCCGCTTAGACCAATACGCTGTCTGAAATAGGAGCGACGTAAATTGAACAAATGTGATAGAATTTCACTGAATTCTTATATTAACCAAAATATGAAATGATCTAATCGGGTCTCTGACACCCCTATCCTAGAAGTTTAATAGTGCATTTTACTCGCCATTCCACGCGCTTTAAGATGCCGCCTAGCTCAGTACGCTATCTGAAATAGGAGCGACGAAAGTTGAACAAATGTGATAGAATTACGCTGAATTCTTATATTAACCAAAATATAAAATGATCTAATCGGGTCTCTGATTACCCTACCCTAGAAGTTTGATAGTGCATTTTACTCGCCATTTCATGCGCTTTGAGATGCCGCTTAGCCCCATACGCTATCTGAAATAGGAGCGACGTAAATTGAACAAATGTGATAGAATTTCGCTGAATTCTTATATTAACCAAAATATAAAATGATCTAATCGGGTCTCTGTTTGCCCTACCCTAGAAGTTTAATAGTGCATTTTACTCGCCATTTCTCGCGCTTTGAGATGCCGCTTAGCCCAATACGCTATCTGAAATATCAGCGACGTAAATTGAACAAATCTGAGAGAATTTCGCTGAATTCTTAAATTAACCATAATATAAAATGATCTTATCGGGTCTCTGTTTGCACTACCCTAGAAGTTTAATAGTTCATTTTACTCGACATTTCTTGCGCTTTGAGATGCCGCTTAGTCCAATACGCTATCTGAAATATCAGCGACGTAAATTGAACAAATGTGAGAGAATTTCGCTGAATTCTTATATTAACCAAAATATAAAATGATCTAATCGGGTCTCTGATTGCCCTATCATAGAAGTTTAGTAGTGCATTTTACTCGCCCTTCCACGCGCTTTGAGATACCGCCTAGCCCAGTACGATATCTAAAATAGGAGCGACGTAAGTGAACAAATGTGATAGAATTACGCTGAATTCTTATATTAACCGTAATATAAAATGATCTAATCGGGTCTCTGTTTGCCCTACCCTAGAAGTATAACAGTGCATTTTACTCGTCATTTCATGCGCTTTGAGATGCCGCATAGCCCAATACGCTGTCTGAAATAGGAACGACGTAAATTGAACAAATGTGATAGAATTTTTCTGAATTCTTAAATTAACCATAATATAAAATGATCTAATCGGGTCTCTGTTTGCCCTACCCTTGAAGTTTAATAGTGCATTTTACTCGCCATTCCACGCGCTTTAAGATGCCGCCTAGCCCAATACGCTATCTGAAATACGAGCGACGTAAGTTGAACAAATGTGATAGAATTTCGCTGAATTCTTTTATTAACCATAATGTAAAGTGATCTTATCGCGTCTCTGATTTCCCTATCATAGAAGTTTAACAGTGCATTTGACTCGCCATTTCATGCGCTTTGAGATGCCGCTTAGCCCAATACGCTATCTGAAATAGGGGCGACGTAAATTGAACAAATGTGATAGAATTACTCTGAATTCTTATATTAACCGTAATATAAAATGATCTAATCGGGTCTCTGTTTGCCCTACCCTAGAAGTTTAAAAGTGCATTTTACTCGCCATTTCATGCGCTTTGAGATGCCGCTTAGCCCAATACGCTATCTGAAATAGGAGCGACGTAAATTGAACAAATGTGATAGAATTTCGCTGAATTCTTAAATTAACCATAATATAAAATGATCTAATGGGGTCTTTGATTGCCCTACCCTAGAAGATTAATAGTGCATTTCACTCGCCATTTAATGCGCTTTGAGATGCCGCTTGACCCAATACGCTATCTGACATAGGAGCGACGTAAATTGAACAAATGTGATAGAATTTCGCTGAATTCTTATATTAACCAAAATATAAAATGATCTAATCGGGTCTCTGATTGCCCTATCATAGAAGTTTAATAGTGCATTTTACTCGCCATTCCACGCGCTTTAAGTTGCCGCCTAGCCCAGTACGCTATCTGAAATAGGAGCTACGTAAATTGAACAAATGTGATAAGATTTCCCTGAATTCTTATATTAACCTTAATGTAAAATGATTTAATCGGGTCTTTGTTTGCCCTACCCTAGAAGTTTAATAGTGCATTTTACTCGCCATATCATGCGCTTTGAGATGCCGCGTAGCCCAATACGCTATCTGAAATACGAGCGACGTAAGAGGAACAAATGTGATAGAATTTCGCTGAATTCTTTTATTAACCATAATGTAAAATGATCTTCTCGGGTCTCTGTTTGCCCTACCCTAGCAGTTTAATAGTGCATTTTACTCGCCATTTCATGCGCTTTGAGATGCCGCTTAGCCCAATACGCTATCTGAAATAGGAGCGACGTAAATTGAACAAATGTGATAGAATTTCGCTGAATTCTTAAATTAACCATAATATAAAATGATCTTATCGGGACTCTGTTTGCCCTACCCTAGAAGTTTAATAGTGCATTTTACTCGCCATTTCATGCGCTTTGAGATGCCGCTTAGCCCAATACGCTATCTGAAATAGGAGCGACGTAAGTTGAACAAATGTGATAGAATTACGCTGCATTCTTTTATTAACCATAATGTAAAATGATCTGCTCGGGTCTCTGTTCGCCCTAGCCTAGAAGTTTAATAGTGCATTTTATTCGCCATTTCATGCGCTTTGAGATGCCGCTTAGCCAAATACGCTATCTGAAATTGGAGCGACGTAAATGGAACAAATGTGATAGAATTTCGCTGAATTCTTAAATTAACCATAATATAAAATGATCTAATCGGGTCTCTGTTTGCCCTACCCTAGAAGTTTAATAGTGCATTTTACTCGCCATTCCACGCGCGTTAAGATGCCGCCTAGCCCAGTACGCTATCTGAAATAGGAGCGACGTAAATTCAACAAATGTGATAGAATCTTGCTGAATTCTTAAATTAACCATAATATAAAATGATCTAATCGGGTCTCTGTTTGCCCTACCCTAGGAGTTTAATAGTGCATTTTGCTCGCCATTTCATGCGCTTTGAGATGCCGCTTAGCCCAATGCGCTATCTGAAATAGGAGCGACCTAAATTGAACGAATGTGATAGAATTTTGCTGAATTCTTAAATTAACCATAATATAAAATGATCTAATCGGGTCTCTGCTTGCCCTACCCTAGAAGTTTAATAGTGCATTTTACTCGTCATTTCATGCGCTTTGAGATGCCGCTTAGCCGAATACGCTATCTGGAATAGGATCGACGTAAATTGAACAAATGTGATACTATTTCCCTGAAATCTTATATTAAACAAAATATAAAATGATCTAATCGGGTCTCTGATTGCCCTATCATAGAAGTTTAGTAGTGCATTTTACTCGCCATTCCACGCGCTTTAAGTTGCCGCCTAGCCCAGTACGCTATCTGAAATAGGAGCGACGTAAGTTGAACAAATGTGATAGAATTTTGCTGAATTCTTAAATTAACCATAATATAAAATGATCTAATCGGGTCTCTGTTTGCCCTACCCTAGAAGTTTAATAGTGCATTTTAGTCGCCATTTCATGCGCTTTGAGGTCCGGCTTAGCCCAATACGCTGTCTGAAATAGGAGCGACGTAAATTGAACAAATGTGATAGAATTTCCCTGAAATCTTATATTAATCAAAATATAAAATGATCTACTCGGGTCTCTGATTGCCCTATCATAGAAGATTAGTAGTGCATTTTACTCGCCATTCCATGCGCTTTGAGATGCCGCCTAGCCCAGTACGCTATCTGAAATAGGAGCGTCGTAACTTGAACAAATGTGATAGAATTACGCTGAATTCTTATATTAACCGTAGTATAAAATGATCTAATCGGGTCTCTGTTTGCCTTATCCTAGAAGTTTAATAGCGCATTTTACTCGCCATTTCATGCGCTTTGAGATGCCGCTTAGCCCAATACGCTATCTGGAATGGGAGCGACGTAAATTGAACAAATGTGATAGAATTTTCGTGAATCCTTATATTAACATTAATGTAAAATGATCCAATCGGGTCTCTGTTCGCCCTACCATAGAAGTCTAATAGTGCATTTCACTCGCCATTTCATGCGCCTTGAGATGCCGCTTAGCCCAATACGCTATCTGAAATAGGAGCGACGTAAGTTGAACAAATGTGATAGAATTACGCTGCATTCTTTTATTAACCATAATGTAAAATGATCTGCTCGGGTCTCTGTTCGCCCTAGACTAGAAGTTTAATAGTGCATTTTATTCGCCATTTCATGCGCTTTGAGATGCCGCTTAGCCAAATACGCTATCTGAAATTGGAGCGACGTAAATGGAACAAATGTGATAGAATTTCGCTGAATTCTTAAATTAACCATAATATAAAATGATCTAATCGGGTCTCTGTTTGCCCTACCCTAGAAGTTTAATAGTGCATTTCACTCGCCATTTCATGCGCTTTGAGGTGCCGCTTAGCCCAATATGCTATCTGAAATAGGAGCGACGTAAATTGAACAAATGTGATAGAATTTCCCTGAATTCTTATAGTAAGCTTAATGTAAAATGATCTAATCGGGTCTTTCTTCGACCAACCCTACAAGTTTAATAGTGCATTTCACTCGTCACTTCAGGCGCTTTGAGATGCCGCTAAGCACAATAAGCTATCTGTAATAGGAGCGACGTAAATTGAACAAATGTGATAGAATTTCGCTGAATTCTTTTATTAACCATAATGTAAAATGATCTAATCGGGTCTCTGTTCGCCCTCGCCTAGAAGTTTAATAGTGCATTTTATTCGCCATTTCATGCGCTTTGGGACGCCGCTTATCCCAATACGCTATCAGAAATAGGAGCGAAATAAATTGAACAAATGTGATAGAATTTCACTGAATTCTTATATTAACCAAAATATAAAATGATCTAATCAGGTCTCTGATTGCCGTAGCATAGAAGCTTAATAGTGCATTTTACTCGCCATTCCGCGCGCTTTAGGATGCCGCCTAGCCCAATACGCTATCTGAAATAGGAGCGACGTAAATTGAACAAATGTGATAGAATTTCGCTGACTTCTTAAATTAACCATAATATAAAATGATTTAATCGGGTCTTTGTTTGCCCTACCCTAGAAGTTTAATAGTGCATTTTACTCGCCATTTCATGCGCTTTGAGATGCCGCTTAGCCCAATACGCTATCTGAAATACGAGCGACGTAAGTTGAACAAATGTGATAGAATTTCGCTGAATTCTTTTATTAACCATAATGTAAAATGATCTTATCGGGTCTCTGTTTGCCCTACCCTAGAAGTTTAATAGTGCATTTTACTCGCCATTTCATGCGCTTTGAGATGCCGCCTAGCCCAATACGCTATCTGAAATAGGAGCGACGTAAATTAAACAAAAGTGATACAATTTCGCTGAATTCTTATATTAACCAAAATATAAAATGATCTAATCAGGTCTCTGATTGCCCTATAATAGAAGTTCAATAGAGCATTTTACTCGCCATTTCATGCGCTTTGAGATGCCGCTTAGATCAATACGCTATCTGAAATAGGAACAACGTAAATTGAAAAAATGTGATAGAATATTGCTGAATTCTTAAATTAACCATTATATAAAATGATCTAATCGGGTCTCTGTTTGCCCTACCCTAGAAGTTTAATAGTGCATTTTACTCGCCATTTCATGCACTTTGAGATGCTGCTTAGCCCAATACGCTAACTGAAATAGGAGCGACGTAAATTGAACAAATGTGATAGAATTTCGCTGATTTCCTTTTATTAACCATAATGTAAAATGATCTAATCGGGTCTCTGTTCGCCCCCGCCTAGAAGTTTAATAGTGCATTTTATTCGCCATTTCATGCGCTTTGAGAAGCCGCTTAGCCCAATACGCTATCAGAAATAGGAGCGAAATAAATTGAACAAATGTGATAGAATTTCACTGAATTCTTATATTAACCGAAATATAAAATGATCTAATCAGGTCTCTGATTGCCCTAGCATAGAAGCTTAATAGTGCATTTTACTCGCCATTCCGCGCGCTTTAGGATGCCGCCTAGCCCAATACGCTATCTGAAATAGGAGCGACGTAAATTGAACAAATGTGATAGAATTTCGCTGAATTCTTAAATTAACCATAATATATAATGATCTAATCGGGTCTCTGTTCGCCCTAGCCTAGAAGTTTACTAGTGCATTTTATTCGCCATTTCATGCTCTTTGAGATGCCGCTTAGCCGAATACGCTAACTGAAATAGGAGCGACGTAAATTGAACAAATGAGATAGAATTTCCCTGAAATCTTATATTAAACAAAATATAAAATGATCTAATCGAGTGCCTGATTGCCCTACCCTAGAAGTTTAATAGTGCATTTTACTCGCCATTTCATGCGCTTTGAGATGCCGCTTAGCCCAATACGCTATCTGAAATACGAGCGACGTAAGAGGAACAAATGTGATAGAATTTGGCTGAATTCTTAAATTAACCATAATATAAAATGATTTATTCGGGTCTTTGTTTGCCCTACCCTAGAAGTTTAATAGTGCATTTTACTCGCCATTTCATGCGCTTTGAGATGCCGCTTAGCCCAATACGCTATCTGAAATAGGAGCGACGTAAATTGAACAAATGTAATCGAATTTCGCTGAATTCATAAATTAACCATAATATAAATTGAGCTAATCGGGTCTCTGTTTGCCCTACCCTAGAAGTTTAATAGTGCATTTCACTCGTCACTTCATGCGCTTTGAGATGCCTCTAAGCCCAATAAGCTATCTGAAATAGGAGCGACGTAAATTGAAGAAATGAGAAAGAATTATGCTGAGTTCTTAAATTGACCATAATATAAAATGATCTAATCGGGTCTCTGTTTGCCCTACCCTAGAAGTTTAATATTGCATTTCACTCGCCATTTCATGCGCTTTGAGGTGCCGCTTAGCCCAATATGCTATCTGAAATAGGAGCGACGTAAATTGAACAAATGTGATAGAATTTCCCTGAAATCTTATATAAAACAAAATATAAAATGATCTAATCGGGTCTCTGATTGCCCTATCATGGAAGATTAGTAGTGCATTTTACTCACCCTTCCACGCGCTTTAAGATGCCGCCTAGCCCAGTACGCTATCTGAAATAGGAGCGACGTAAATTGAACAAATGTGATCGAATTTTGCTGAATTCTTAAATTAACCATAATATAAAATGATCTAATCGGGTCTCTGTTTGCCCTACCCTAGAAGTTTAGTAGTGCATTTTACTCGCCCTTCCACGCGCTTTAACATGCCGCCTAGCCCTGTACGCTATCTGAAATAGGAGCGACGTAAGTTGAACAAATGTGATAGAATTTCGGTGAATTCTTATATTGACCAAAATATAAAATGATCTAATCGGGTCTCTGATTGCCCTATCATAGAAGTTTAACAGTGCATTTTACTCGCCATTCCTCGCGTTTTAAGATGCCGCCAAGCCCAGTACGCTAGCTGAAATAGGAACGACGTAAATTGAAAAAATGTGATAGAATTTTGCTGAATTCTTAAATTAACCATTATATAAAATGATCTAATCGGGTCTCTGTTTGCCCTACCCTAGAAGTTTAATAGTGCATTTTATTCGCCATTTCATGCGCTTTGAGATGCCGCTTAGCCCAATACGCTATCAGAAATAGGAGCAAAATAAATTGAACAAATGTGATAGAATTTCACTGAATTCTTATATTAACCAAAATGGAAAATGATCTAATCGGGTCTCTGATTGCCCTATCATAGAAGTTTAAGACTGCATTTTACTCGCCATTTCTTGCGCTTTGAGATGCCGCATAGCCCAATACGCTATCTGAAATATCAGCGACATAAGTTGAAGAAATGTGATAGAATTTCGCTGAATTCTTTTATTAAACAAAATATAAAATGATCTAATCGAGTCTCTGATTGCCCTATCATAGAAGTTTAATAGTGCATTTTACTCGCCATTTCATGCGCTTTGAGATGCCGCTTAGCCCAATACGCTATCTGCAATAGGAGCGACGTAAGTTGAACAAATGTGATAGAATTTCGCTGAATTCTTTTATTAACCATAATGTAAAGTGATCTAATCCGGTCTCTGTTCGCCCTAGCCTAGAAGTTGAATAGCTCATTTTATTCGCCATTTCATGCGCTTTGAGATGCCGCTTAGCCCATTACGCTATCTGTAATAGGAGCGACGTAAATTGAACAAATGTGATAGAATTTCCCTGAATTCTTATATTAACCTTAATGTAAAATGATCTAATCGGGTCTTTCTTCGACCAACCCTAGAAGTTTAATAGTGCATTTCACTCGTCACTTCATGCGCTTTGAGATGCCGCTAAGCACAATAAGCTATCTGTAATAGGAGCGACGTAAATTGAACAAATGTGATAGAATTTCGCTGAATTCTTATATTAACCAAAATATAAAATGACCTAATCGGGTCTCTGATTGCTGTATCATAGTAGTTTAGTAGTGCATTTTACTCGCCTTTCCACGCGCTTTAAGATGCCGCCTAGCCCAGTACGCTATCTGAAATAGGAACGACGTAAATTGAACAAATGTGATAGAATTTTTCTGACTTCTTAAATTAATCATAATATAAAATGATCTAATCGGGTCTCTGTTTGCCCTACCCTAGAAGTTTAATAGTGGTATTTTACTCGCCTTTTCATGCGCTTTCAGATGCCGCTTAGCCCAATACGCTATCTTTAATAGGAGCGACGTAAATTGAACAAATGTGATAGAATTTCGCTGAATTCTTACATTAACCATAATATAAAATGATCTAATCGGGTCTCTATTTGCCCTACCCTAGAAGTTTAATAGTGCATTTCACTTGTCATTTCATGCGCTTCGAGATGCCGCTAAGACCAATAAGCTATCTGAAATAGGAGCGACGTAAATTGAAGAAATGAGAAAGAATTATGCTGAATTCTTAAATTGACCGTAATATAAAATGATCTAATCGGGTCTCTGTTTGCCCTACCCTAGAAGTTTAATATTGCATTTCACTCGCCATTTCATGCGCTTTGAGGTGCCGCTTAGCCCAATATGCTATCTGAAATAGGAGCGACGTAAATTGAACAAATGTGATAGAATTTCCCTGAAATCTTATATAAAACAAAATATAAAATGATATGATCGAGTGCCTGATTGCCCTATCATAGAAGTTTAGTAGTGCATTTTACTCGCCATTCCACGCGCTTTAAGATGCCGCCTAGCCCAGTACGCTATCAGAAATAGGAGCGACGTAACTTGTACAAATGTGATAGAATTACGCTGAATTCTTATATTAACCGTAACATAAAATGATCTAATCGGGTCTCTGTTTGCCTTATCCTAGAAGTTTAATAGTGCATTATACTCGCCATTTCATGCGCTATTAGATGCCGCTTAGCCCAGGACGCTATCTGAAATAGGAACGACGTAAATTGAACAAATGTGATAGAATTTTGCTGAATTCTTAAATTAACCATAATATAAAATGATCTAATCGGGTCTCTGATTGCCCTATCATGGAAGATTAGTAGTGCATTTTACTCACCCTTCCACGCGCTTTAAGATGCCGCCTAGCCCAATACGCTATCTGCAATAGGAACGACGTAAGTTGAACAAATGTGATAGAATTTCGCTGAATTCTTTTATTAACCATAATGTAAAGTGATCTAATCCGGTCTCTGTTCGCCCTAGCCTAGAAGTTGAATAGCTCATTTGATTCGCCATTTCATGCGCTTTGAGATGCCGCTTAGCCCAATACGCTATCTGAAATAGGAGCGACGTAAATTGAACAAATGTGATAGAATTTCCCTGAATTCTTATATTAACCTTAATGTAAAATGATCTAATCGGGTCTTTCTTCGACCAACCCTAGAAGTTTAATAGTGCATTTCACTCGTCACTTCAAGCGCTTTGAGATGCCGCTTAGCCCAATACGCTATCTGAAATACGAGCGACGTAAGTTGAACAAATGTGATAGAATTTCGCTGAATTCTTTTATTAACCATAATGTAAAATGATCTTATCGGGTCTCTGTTCGCCCTAGCCTAGAAGTTTACTAGTGCATTTTATTCGCCATTTCATGCTCTTTGAGATGCCGCTTAGCCGAATACGCTAACTGAAATAGGAGCGACGTAAATTGAACAAATGAGATAGAATTTCCCAGAAATCTTATATTAAACAAAATATAAAATGATATGATCGAGTGCCTGATTGCCCTATCATAGAAGTTTAGTAGTGCATTTTACTCGCCATTCCACGCGCTTTAAGATGCCGCCTAGCCCAGTACGCTATCAGAAATAGGAGCGACGTAACTTGTACAAATGTGATAGAATTACGCTGAATTCTTATATTAACCGTAACATAAAATGATCTAATCGGGTCTCTGTTTGCCTTATCCTAGAAGTTTAATAGTGCATTATACTCGCCATTTCATGCGCTATTAGATGCCGCTTAGCCCAGGACGCTATCTGAAATAGGAACGACGTAAATTGAACAAATGTGATAGAATTTCGCTGAATTCTTATATTAACCAAAATATAAAATGACCTAATCGGGTCTCTGATTGCTCTATCATAGTAGTTTAGTAGTGCATTTTACTCGCCATTCCACGCGCTTTAAGATACCGCCTAGCCGAGTGCGCTATCTGAAATAGGAGCGACGTAAGTTGAACAAATGTGATAGAATTTCCCTGAATTCTTATATGAACCTTAATGTAAAATGATCTAATCGGGTCTCTGTTCGCCCTACCATAGAAGTCTAATAGTGCATTTCATTCGTCATTTCATGCGCTTTGAGATGCCGCTTATCCCATTACGCTATCTGAAATAGGAGCGACGTAAATTAAACAAAAGTGATACAATTTCGCTGAATTCTTATATTAACCAAAATATAAAATGATTTAATCAGGTCTCTGATTGCCCTATCATAGAAGTTCAATAGTGCATTTTACTCGCCATTTCATGCGCTTTGAGATGCCGCTTAGCCCAATACGCTATCTGAAATATCAGCGACGTAAATTGAACAAATGTGAGAGAATTTCGCTGAATTCTTATATTAACCAAAATATAAAATGATCTAATCGGGTCTCTGATTGCCCTATCATAGAAGTTTAGTAGTGTATTTTACTCGCCCTTCCACGCACTTTAAGATGCCGCCTAGCACAGTACGCAATCTGAAATAGGAACGACGTAAATTGAACAAATGTGATAGAATTTTGCTGACTTCTCAAATTAATCATAATATAAAATGATCTAATCGGGTCTCTGTTTGCCCTCGCCTAGAAGTTTAATAGTGCATTTTATTCGCCATTTCATGCGCTTTGAGATGCCGCTTAGCCCAATACGCTATCAGAAATAGGAGCGAAATAAATTGAACAAATGTGATAGAATTTCACTGAATTCTTATATTAACCAAAATATAAAATGACCTAATCGGGTCTCTGATTGCTCTATCATAGTAGTTTAGTAGTGCATTTTACTCGCCATTCCACGCGCTTTAAGATACCGCCTAGCCCAGTGCGCTATCTGAAATAGGAGCGACGAAAGTTGAACAAATGTGATAGAATTACGCTGAATTCTTATATTAACCGTAATATAAAATGATCTAATCGGGTCTCTGATTGCCCTATCATAGAAGTTTAATAGTGCATTTTACTCGCCTATCCACGCGCTTTAAGATGCCGCCTAGCCCATTACGCTATCTGAAATAGGAGCGACGTAAATTAAAAAAAAGTGATGCAATTTCGCTGAATTCTTATCTTAACCAAAATATAAAATGATCTAATCAGGTCTCTGATTGCCCTATCATAGAAGTTCAATAGTGCATTTTACTCGCCATTTCATGCGCTTTGAGATGCCGCTTAGCTCAATACGCTATCTGAAATAGGAGCGACGTAAATTGTACAAATGTGATAGAATTTCGCTGAAATCTTTTATTAACCATAATGTAAAATGATTTAATCAGCTCTCTGTTCGCCCTAGCCTAGAAGTTTAATAGTGCATTTTATTCGACACTCCATGCGCTTTGAGATTCCGCTTAGCCCAATACGCTATCTGAAATAGGAGCGACGTAAATTGAACAAATGTGGTAGAATTTCCCTCAATTCTTATATTAACCAAAATATAAAATGATCGAATCAGGTCTCTGATTGCCCTATCATAGAAGTTTAATGGTGCATTGTACTCGCCATTCCACGCGCTTTAAGATGCCGCCTAGCCCAGTACGCTATCTGAAATAGGAGCGACGTAAATTCAACAAATGTGATAGAATTTGGCTGAATTCTTATATTAACCAAAATATAAAATGATCTAATCGGGTCTCTGATTGCCCTATCATAGAAGTTTTATAGTTCATTTTACTCGCCATTCCACGCGCTTTAAGATGCCTCCTAGCCTAGTACGCCATCTGGCATAGGAACGGCGTAAATTGAACAAATGTTATAGAATTTTGCTGAATTCTTAAATTAACCATAATATAAAATGATCTAATCGGGTCTCTGATTGCCCTACCCTAGAAGTTTAACAGTGCATTTTACTCGTCATTTCATGCGCTTTGAGATGTCGCATAGCCCAATACGCTATCTGAAGTAGGAACGACGTAAATTGAACAAATGTGATAGAATTTTTCTGAATTCTTAAATTAACCATAATATAGAATGATCTAATCGGGTCTCTGTTTGCCCTACCATTGAAGTTTAATAGTGCATTTTACTCGCCATTTTATGCGCTTTGAGATGCCGCTTAGACCAATACGCTGTCTGAAATAGGAGCGACGTAAATTGAACAAATGTGATAGAATTTCCCTGAAATCTTATATAAAGCAAAATATAAAATGATCTAATCGGGTCTCTGATTGCCCTATCATGGAAGATTAGTAGTGCATTTTACTCACCCTTCCACGCGCTTTAAGATGCCGCCTAGCCCAGTACGCTATCTGAAATAGGAGCGACGTAAATTGAACAAATGTGATAGAATTTTGCTGAATTCTTAAATTAACCATAATATAAAATGATCTAATCGGGTCTCTGTTTGCCCTACCCTAGAAGTTTAGTAGTGCATTTTACTCGCCCTTCCACGCGCTTTAAGATGCCGCCTAGCCCTGTACGCTATCTGAAATAGGAGCGACGTAAGTTGAACAAATGTGATAGAATTACGCTAATTCTTATATTAACCGTAATATAAAATGGTCTAATCGGGTATCTGTTTGCCTTACCCTAGAAGTTTAATAGTGCATTTTAATCGCCATTTCATGGGCTTTGAGATGCCGCTTAGCCCAATACGCTATCTGAAATAGGAGCGACGTAAATTGAACAAATGTGATAGAATTTCGGTGAATTCTTAAATTAACCATAATATAAAATGATCTAATCGCGCCTCTGTTTGCCCTACCCTAGAAGTGTAATAGTGCATTTTACTCGCCATTCCACGCGCTTTAAGATGCCGCTTAGCCCAATACGCTATCTGAAGTAGGAGCGACGTAAATTAAACAAAAGTGATACAATTTCGCTGAATTCTTATATTAACCAAAATATAAACTGATCTAATCAGGTCTCTGATTGCCCTATCATAGAAGTTCAATAGTGCATTTTACTCGCCATTTCATGCGCTTTGAGATGCCGCTTAGACCAATACGCTGTCTGAAATAGGAGCGACGTAAATTGAACAAATGTGATAGAATTTCGGTGAATTCTTATATTAACCAAAATATAAAATGATCTAATCGGGTCTCTGATTGCCCTATCATAGAAGTATAACAGTGCATTTTACTCGTCATTTCATGCGCTTTGAGATGCCGCATAGCCCAATACGCTGTCTGAAATAGGAACGACGTAAATTGAACAAATGTGATAGAATTTTTCTGAATTCTTAAATTAACCATAATATAAAATGATCTAATCGGGTCTCTGTTTGCCCTACCCTTGAAGTTTAATAGTGCATTTTACTCGCCATTCCACGCGCTTTAAGATGCCGCCTAGCCCAATACGCTATCTGAAATACGAGCGACGTAAGTTGAACAAATGTGATAGAATTTCGCTGAATTCTTTTATTAACCATAATGTAAAGTGATCTTATCGCGTCTCTGATTTCCCTATCATAGAAGTTTAACAGTGCATTTGACTCGCCATTTCATGCGCTTTGAGATGCCGCTTAGCCCAATACGCTATCTGAAATAGGGGCGACGTAAATTGAACAAATGTGATAGAATTACTCTGAATTCTTATATTAACCGTAATATAAAATGATCTAATCGGTTCTCTGTTTGCCCTACCCTAGAAGTTTAAAAGTGCATTTTACTCGCCATTTCATGCGCTTTGAGATGCCGCTTAGCCCAATACGCTATCTGAAATAGGAGCGACGTAAATTGAACAAATGTGATAGAATTTCGCTGAATTCTTAAATTAACCATAATATAAAATGATCTAATGGGGTCTTTGATTGCCCTACCCTAGAAGATTAATAGTGCATTTCACTCGCCATTTAATGCGCTTTGAGATGCCGCTTGACCCAATACGCTATCTGACATAGGAGCGACGTAAATTGAACAAATGTGATAGAATTTCGCTGAATTCTTATATTAACCAAAATATAAAATGATCTAATCGGGTCTCTGATTGCCCTATCATAGAAGTTTAATAGTGCATTTTACTCGCCATTCCACGCGCTTTAAGTTGCCGCCTAGCCCAGTACGCTATCTGAAATAGGAGCTACGTAAATTGAACAAATGTGATAAAATTTCCCTGAATTCTTAAATTAACCATAATATAAAATGATTTAATCGGGTCTTTGTTTGCCCTACCCTAGAAGTTTAATAGTGCATTTTACTCGCCATTTCATGCGCTTTGAGATGCCGCGTAGCCCAATACGCTATCTGAAATACGAGCGACGTAAGAGGAACAAATGTGATAGAATTTCGCTGAATTCTTTTATTAACCATAATGTAAAATGATCTTATCGCGTCTCTGTTTGCCCTACCCTAGCAGTTTAATAGTGCATTTTACTCGCCATTTCATGCGCTTTGAGATGCCGCTTAGCCCAATACGCTATCTGAAATAGGAGCGACGTAAATTGAACAAATGTGATAGAATTTCGCTGAATTCTTAAATTAACCATAATATAAAATGATCTTATCGGGACTCTGTTTGCCCTACCCTAGAAGTTTAATAGTGCATTTTACTCGCGATTTCATGCGCTTTGAGATGCCGCTTAGCCCAATACGCTATCTGAAATAGGAGCGACGTAAGTTGAACAAATGTGATAGAATTACGCTGCATTCTTTTATTAACCATAATGTAAAATGATCTGCTCGGGTCTCTGTTCGCCCTAGCCTAGAAGTTTAATAGTGCATTTTATTCGCCATTTCATGCGCTTTGAGATGCCGCTTAGCCAAATACGCTATCTGAAATTGGAGCGACGTAAATGGAACAAATGTGATAGAATATCGCTGAATTCTTAAATTAACCATAATATAAAATGATCTAATCGGGTCTCTGTTTGCCCTACCCTAGAAGTTTAATAGTGCATTTTACTCGCCATTCCACGCGCGTTAAGATGCCGCCTAGCCCAGTACGCTATCTGAAATAGGAGCGACGTAAATTCAACAAATGTGATAGAATCTTGCTGAATTCTTAAATTAACCATAATATAAAATGATCTAATCGGGTCTCTGTTTGCCCTACCCTAGGAGTTTAATAGTGCATTTTGCTCGCCATTTCATGCGCTTTGAGATGCCGCTTAGCCCAATGCGCTATCTGAAATAGGAGCGACCTAAATTGAACGAATGTGATAGAATTTTGCTGAATTCTTAAATTAACCATAATATAAAATGATCTAATCGGGTCTCTGCTTGCCCTACCCTAGAAGTTTAATAGTGCATTTTACTCGTCATTTCATGCGCTTTGAGATGCCGCTTAGCCGAATACGCTATCTGGAATAGGAGCGACGTAAATTGAACAAATGTGATACTATTTCCCTGAAACCTTATATTAAACAAAATATAAAATGATCTAATCGGGTCTCTGATTGCCCTATCATAGAAGTTTAGTAGTGCATTTTACTCGCCATTCCACGCGCTTTAAGTTGCCGCCTAGCCCAGTACGCTATCTGAAATAGGAGCGACGTAAGTTGAACAAATGTGATAGAATTTTGCTGAATTCTTAAATTAACCATAATATAAAATGATCTAATCGGGTCTCTGTTTGCCCTACCCTAGAAGTTTAATAGTGCATTTTAGTCGCCATTTCATGCGCTTTGAGATCCGGCTTAGCCCAATACGCTGTCTGAAATAGGAGCGACGTAAATTGAACAAATGTGATAGAATTTCCCTGAAATCTTATATTAATCAAAATATAAAATGATCTAATCGGGTCTCTGTTTGCCCTACCCTAGAAGTTTAATAGTGCATTTTACTCGCCATTCCACGCGCGTTAAGATGCCGCCTAGCCCAGTACGCTATCTGAAATAGGAGCGACGTAAATTCAACAAATGTGATAGAATCTTGCTGAATTCTTAAATTAACCATAATATAAAATGATCTAATCGGGTCTCTGTTTGCCCTACCCTAGAAGTTTAATAGTGCATTTTGCTCGCCATTTCATGCGCTTTGAGATGCCGCTTAGCCCAATACGCTATCTGAAATATGAGCGACACGAATTGAACAAATGTGATAGAATTTCCCTGTATTCTTATATTAACCTTAATGTAAAATGATCTAATCGGGTCTCTGTTCGCCCTACCCTAGAAGTTTAATAGTGCATTTCACTCGTCATTTCATGCGCTTTCAGTTGCCGCTTAGCCCAATACGCTATCTGAAATAGGAGCGACGTAAATTGAACAAATGTGATAGAATTTCCCTGAAAACTTATATTAAACAAAATATAAAATGATGTAATCGCGTCTCTGATTGCCCTATCATACAAGATTAGTAGTGCATTTTACTCGCCATTCCACGCGCTTTAAGATGCCGCCTAGCCCAGTACGCTATCTGAAATAGGAGCGACGTAACTTGAACAAATGTGATAGAATTTCGCAGAATTCTTATATTAACCAAAACATAAAATGATCCAATCTGGTCTCTGTTCGCCCTAGCCTAGAAGTTTAATAGTGCATTTTGTTCGCCATTTCATGCGATTTGAGATGCCGCTAAGCCCAATAAGCTGTCTGAAATAGGAGCGACGTAAATTGAACAAATGTGATAGAATTTCGCTGAATTCTTATATTAACCACAGTATAAAATGATCTAATCTGGTCTCTGTTTGCCCTACCCTAGAAGTTTAATCGTGCATTTTACACGCCATTTCATGCGCTTTGAGATGCCGCTTAGCCCAATACGCTATCTGAAATAGGAGCGACGTAAATTGAACAAATGTGATAGAATTTCGCTGAATTCTTAAATTAACCATAATATAAAATGATCTAATCGGGTCAATGTTTGCCCTACCCTAGAAGTTTAATAGTGCATATTACTCGCAATTTCATGCGCTTTGAGGTGCCGCTTAACCCAATACGCTATCTGCAATAGGAGCGACGTAAATTGAACAAACGTGATAGAATTTTGCTGAATTCTTAAATTAACCATAGTAGAAAATGATCTAATCGGGTCTCTGTTTGCCCTACCCTAGAAGTTTAATAGTGCATTTTGCTCGCCATTTCATGCGCTTTGAGATGCCGCTTAGCCCAATACGCTATCTGAAATAGGAGCCACGTAAATTGAACAAATGTGATAGAATATCGCTGAATTCTTAAATTAACTATAATATACGATGATCTAATCGGGTCACTGATTGCCCTACCCTAGAAGTTTAATAGTGCATTTTACTCGCCATTTCATGCGCTTTGAGATGCCGCTTAGCCCAATACGGTATCGCAAATATGAGCGACGTAAATTGAACAAATGTGATAGAATTTCGCTGAATTCTTATATTAACAAAAATATAAAATGATATAATCGGGTCTCTGTTTGCATTATCCTAGAAGCTTAGTATTGCATTTTACTCGACATTTCATGCGCTTTGAGATGCCGCTTAGCCCAATACGCTATCTGAAATAGGAGCGACGTAAATTGAACAAATGTGATAGAATTTCGCTGAATTCTTAAATTAACTATAATATAAAATGATCTAATCAGGTCACTGATTGCCCTATCATAGAAGTTTAATAGTTCATTTTACTCGCCATTCCACGCACTTTAAGATGCCGGCCAGCCCAGTACGCTATCTGAAATAGGAGCGACGTAATTTGAAGAAATGTGATAGGATTACGCTGAATTCTTATATTAACCGTAATATAAAATGATCTAATCGGGTCTCTGTTTGCCCTACCCTAGAAGTTTAATAGTCCATTTTATTCACCATTCCATGCGCTTTGAGATGCCGGTTAGCCCAATACGCTAACTGAAATAGGAGCGACGTAAATAGAACAAATGTGATAGGATTTCCCTGAAATCTTATGTTAAACAAAATATAAAATGATCTAATCGGGTCTCTGACTGCCCTACCATTGAAGTTTAACAGTGCATTTTACTCGCCATTCCACGCGCTTTAAGATGCCGCCTAGCCCAGTACGCTATCTGAAATAGGAGCGACGTAAATTCAACAAATGTGATAGAATCTTGCTGAATTCTTAAATTAAACAAAATATAAAATGACCTAATCGGGTCTCTGTTTGCCCTACCCTAGAAGTTTAATAGTCCATTTTATTCGCCATTTCATGCGCTTTGAGATGCCGGTTAGCCCAATACGCTAACTGAAATAGGAGCGACGTAAATAGAACAAATGTGATAGGATTTCCCTGAAATCTTATATTAAACAAAATATAAAATGATCTAATCGGGTCTCTGACTGCCCTATCATTGAAGTTTAACAGTGCATTTTACTCGCCATTCCACGCGCTTTAAGAAGCCGCCTGGCACATTACGCTATCTGAAATAGGAGCGACGTAAATTCAACAAATGTGATAGAATCTTGCTGAATTCTTAAATTAAACAAAATATGAAATGATCTAACCGGGTCTCTGACTGCCCTATCATTGAAGTTTAACAGTGCATTTTACTCGCCATTTCATGCGCTTTGAGATGCCGCTTAGCCCAATACGTTATCTGAAATATGAGCGACACGAATTGAACAAATGTGATAGAATTTCCCTGAAATCTTGTATTAAACAAAATATAAAATGATCTAATCGCGTCTCTGATTGCCCTATCATACATGTTTAATAGTGCATTTTACTCGCCACTCCACGCGCTTTAGGATGCCGCGTAGCCCAGTACGCTATCCAAAATAGGAGCGACGTAAATTGAACAAATGTGATAGAATTTTGCTGAATTCTTAAATTAACCATAATATAAAATGATGTAATCGGGTCTCTGTTTGCCCTACCCTAGAAGTTTAATAGTGCATTGTACTCGCCATTTCATGCGCTTTGAGATGCCGCTTAACCGAATACGCTATCTGATATAGGAGCAACGAAAGTTGAACAAATGTGATAGAATTTCGCTGAATTATTTTATTAACCAGAATGTAAAATGATCTAATCGGGTCTCTGTTCGCCCTAGCCTGGAAGTTTAATAGTGCATTTCACTCGTCATTTCATGCGCTTTGAGATGCCGCTAAGCCCAATAAGCTATCTGTAATAGGAGCGACGTAAATTTTACAAATGTGATAGAATTTCGTTGAATTCTTATATTAACCAAAATATAAAATGATCTAATCGGGTCTCTGATTGCCCTATCATAGAAGTTTAATAGTGCATTTTACTCGCCATTCCACGCGCTTTAAGATGCCGGCCAGCCCAGTACGCTATCTGAAATAGGAGCGACGTAATTTGAAGAAATGTGATAGAATTACGCTGAATGCTTATATGAACCGTAATATAAAATGATCTAATCGGGTCTCCGTTTGCCCTACCCTAGAAGTTTAATAGTCCATTTTATTCGCCATTTCATGCGCGTTGGGATGCCGGTTAGCCCAATACGCTAACTGAAATAGGAGCGACGTAAATAGAACAAATGTGATAGGATTTCCCTGAAATCTTATATTAAACAAAATATTCAATGATCTAATCGGGTCTCTGACTGCCCTATCATAGAAGTTTAACAGTGCATTTTACTCGCCATTCCACGCGCTTTAAGATGCCGCCTAGCCCAGTACGCTATCTGAAATAGGAGCGACGTAAATTCAACAAATGTGATAGAATCTTGCTGAATTCTTAAATTAACCATAATATAAAATGATCTAATCGGGTCTCTGTTTGCCCTACCCTAGGAGTTTAATAGTGCATTTTACTCGCCATTTCATGCGCTTTGAGATGCCGCTTAGCCCAATACGCTGTCTGAAATATCAGCGACACGAATTGAACAAATGTGATAGAATTTCCCTGAAATCTTATATTAAATAAAATATAAAATGATCTAATCGGGTCTCTGATTGCCCTATCATAGAAGATTAGTAGTGCATTTTACTCGCCATTCTACGCGCTTTAAGATGCCGCCTAGCCCAGTACGCTATCTGAAATAGGAGCGACGTAACTTGAACAAATGTGATAGAATTACGCTGCATTCTTATATTAACCGTAATATAAAATGATCTAATCGGGTATCTGTTTTCCTTATCCTAGAAGTTTAATAGTGCATTATACTCGCCATTTCATGCGCTTCGACATGCCGCTTAGCTCAATACGCTATCTGAAATAGGAGCGACGAAAGTTGAACAAATGTGACAGAATTTCGCTGAATTATTTTATTAACCAGAATGTAAAATGATCTAATCTGGTCTCTGTTCGCCCTACCATAGAAGTCTTATAGTGCATTTCACTCGCCATTTCATGCGCTTTGAGATGCCGCTTAGCCCAATACGCTATCTGAAATAGGAGCGACCTAAATTGAACGAATGTGATAGAATTTTGCTGAATTCTTAAATTAACCATAATATAAAATGATCTAATCGGGTCTCTGCTTGCCCTACCCTAGAAGTTTAATAGTGCATTTTACTCGTCATTTCATGCGCTTTGAGATGCCGCTTTGCCCAATACGATATCTGAAATAGGAGCGACGTAAATTGAACGAATGTGATAGAATTTCGCTCAATTCTTAAATTAACCATAATATAAAATGATCTAATCGGGTCTCTGTTTGGCCTACCCTAGAACTTTAATAGTGCATTTTACTCGTCATTTCATGCGCTTTGAGATGCCGCTTAGCCTAATACGCTATCTGAAATTGGAGCGATGTAAGTGGAACAAATGTGATAGAATTTCGCTGAATTCTTTTATTAACCATAATGTAAAATGATCTAATCGGATCTCTGTTCGCCCGAGCCTAGAACTTTAATAGTGCATTTTATTCGCCATTTCATACGCTTTGAGATGCCGCTTTGCCCAATACGCTATCTGAAAAAGGAGCGACGTAAATTGAACAAATGTGATAGAATTTCACTGAATTCTTATATTAACCAAAATATAAAATGATCTAATCGGGTCTCTGATTGCCCTAGCATAGAAGTTTAATAGTGCATTTTACTCGCCATTCCGAGCGCTTTAAGATGCCGCGTAGCCCAATACGCTCTCTGAAATAGGAGCGACGTGAATTGAACAAATGTGATACAATTTCGCTGAATTCTTAAATTAACTATAATATAAAATGATCTAATCGGGTCACTGATTGCCCTACCCTAGAAGTTTAATAGTGCATTTTACTTGCCATTTCATGCGCTTTGAGATGCCGCTTAGCCCAATACGCTATCTGAAATATGAGCGACGTAAATTGAACAAATGTGATAGAATTTCGCTGAATTCTTATATTAACCATAATATAAAATGATCTAATCGGGTATCTGTTTGCCTTATCCTAGAAGTTTAATAGTGCATTATACTCGCCATTTCATGCGCTTTGAGATGCCGCTTAGCCCAATACGCTATCTGAAATAGGAGCGACGTAAATTGAGCAAATGTGATAGAATATCGATGAATTCTTAAATTAACTATAATATAAAATGATCTAATCGGGTCACTGATTGCCCTACCCTAGAAGTTTAATAGTGCATTTTACTCGCCATTTCATGCGCTTTGAGATGCCGCTTAGCCCAATACGCTATCGGAAATATGAGCGACGTAAATTGAACAAATGTGATAGAATTTCGCTGAATTCTTATATTAACAAAAATATAAAATGATCTAATCGGGTCTCTGTTTGCCCTACCCTAGAAGTTTAATAGTGCATTTTGCTCGGCATTTCATGCGCTTTGAGATGCCGCTCAGCCCAATACGCTATCTGAAATAGGAGCGACTTAAATTGATCAAATGTGATAGAATTTCGCTGAATTCATAAATTAACTATAATATAAAATAATCTAATCGCGTCACTGATTGCCCTATCATAGAAGTTTAATAGTGCATTTTACTCGCCATTCCACGCGCTTTAAGATGCCGGCCAGCCCAGTACGCTATCTGAAATAGGAGCGACGTAATTTGAGAAATGTGATAGAATTACGCTGAATTCTTATATTAACCGTAATATAAAATGATCTAATCGGGTCTCCGTTTGCCCTACCCTAGAAGTTTAATAGTCCATTTTATTCGCCATTTCATGCGCTTTGAGATGCCGGTTAGCCCAATACGCTAACTGAAATAGGAGCGACGTAAATAGAACAAATGTGATAGGATTTCCCTGAAATCTTATATTAAACAAAATATAAAATGATCTAATCGGGTCTCTGACTGCCCTATCATAGAAGTTTAACAGTGCATTTTACTCGCCATTCCACGCGCTTTAAGATGCCGCCCAGCCCAGTACGCTATCTGAAATAGGAGCGACGTAAATTCAACAAATGTGATAGAATCTTGCTGAATTCTTAAATTAACCATAATATAAAATGATCTAATCGGGTCTCTGTTTGCCCTACCCTAGGAGTTTAATAGTGCATTTTACTCGCCATTTCATGCGCTTTGAGATGCCGCTTAACCCAATACGCTATCTGAAATAGGAGCAACGAAAGTTGAACAAATGTGACAGAGTTTCGCTGAATTATTTTATTAACCAGAATGTAAAATGATCTAATCGGGTCTCAGTTCGCCCTAGCCTAGAAGTTTGATAGTGCATTTTATTCGCCATTTCATGCGCTTTGAGATGCCGCGTAGCCCAATACGCTATCTGAAATAGGAGCGACGTAAATTGAACAAATGTGATAGAATTTCCCTGAATTCTTATATTAACCTTAATGTAAAATGATCTAATCGGGTCTCCGTTCGCCCTACCCTAGAAGTTTAATAGTGCGTTTCACTCGTCATTTCATGCGCTTTCAGTTGCCGCTTAGCCCAATACGCTATCTGAAATAGGAGCGACGTAAATTGAACAAATGTGATAGAATTTCCCTGAAATCTTATATTAAATAAAATATAAAATGATCTAATCGGGTCTCTGATTGCCCTATCATAGAAGATTAGTAGTGCATTTTACTCGCCATTCCACGCGCTTTAAGATGCCACCTAGCCCAGTACGCTATCTGAAATAGGAGCGACGTAACTTGAACAAATGTGATAGAATTACGCTGCATTCTTATATTAACAGTAATATAAAATGATCTAATCGGGTATCTGTTTTCCTTATCCTAGAAGTTTAATAGTGCATTATACTCGCCATATCATGCGCTTCGAGATGCCGCTTAGCTCAATAGGCTATCTGAAATAGGAGCGATGAAAGTTGAACAAATGTGATAGAATTTCGCTGAATTATTTTATTAACCAGAATGTAAAATGATCTAATCTGGTCTCTGTTCGCCCTACCATAGAAGTCTTATAGTGCATTTCACTCGCCATTTCATGCGCTTTGAGATGCCGCTTAGCCCAATACGCTATCTGAAATAGGAGCGACCTAAATTGAACGAATGTGATAGAATTTTGCTGAATTCTTAAATTAACCATAATATAAAATGATCTAATCGGGTCTCTGCTTGCCCTACCGTAGAAGTTTAATAGTGCATTTTACTCGTCATTTCATGCGCTTTGAGATGCCGCTTTGCCCAATACGCTATATGAAATAGGAGCGACGTAAATTGCACGAATGTGATAGAATTTCGCTCGATTCTTAAATTAACCATAATATAAAATGATCTAATCGGGTCTCTGTTTGCCCTACCCTAGAACTTTAATAGTGCATTTTCCTCGTCATTTCATGCGCTTTGAGATGCCGCTTAGCCTAATACGCTATCTGAAATTGGAGCGATATAAGTTGAACAAATGTGATAGAATTTCGCTGAATTCTTTTATTAACCATATTGTAAAATGATCTAATCGGATCTCTGTTCGCCCGAGCCTAGAACTTTAATAGTGCATTTTGTTCGCCATTTCATGCGCTTTGTGATGCCGCTTAGCCCAATACGCTATCTGAAATAGGAGCGACGTAAATTGAACAAATGTGATAGAATATCCCTGAAATCTTATATTGAACAAAATATAAAATGATCTAATCGGGTCTCTGACTGCCCTATCATAGAAGTTTAACAGTGCATTTTACTCGCCATTCCACGCGCTTTAAGATGCCGCCCAGCCCAGTACGCTATCTGAAATAGGAGCGACGTAAATTGCACGAATGTGATAGAATTTCGCTCGATTCTCAAATTAACCATAATATAAAATGATCCAATCGGGTCTCTGTTTGCCCTACCCTAGAAGGTTAATAGTGCATTTTACTCGTCATTTCATGCGCTTTGAGAGGCCGCTTAGCCCAATACGCTGTCTGAAATAGGAGCGACGTAAATTGAACAAATGTGATAGAATTTCCGTGAATCCTTATATTAACCTTAATGTAAAATGATCTAATCGGGTCTCTGTTCGCCCTACCATTGAACTTTAATAGTGCATTTTACTCGCCATTTCATGCGCTTTGAGATGCCGCATAGCCCAATACGCTATCTGAAATAGGAGCGACGTAAATTGAACAAATGTGATAGAATATCCGTGAATCCTTATATTAACCTTAATGTAAAATGATCTAATCGGGTCTCGGTTCGCCCTACCATAGAAGTCTAATGGTGCATTTCACTCGCCATTTCATGCGCTTTGTGATGCCGCTTAGCCCAATACGCTATTTGAAATAGGAGCGACGCAAATTGAACAAATGTGATAGAATTTCGCAGAATTCTTAAAGTAACCTTAATATAAAATGATCTAATCGGGTCTCTGGTTTCCCTACCATAGAAGTTTAATAGTGCATTTTACTCGGCATTCCACGCGCCTTAAGATGCCGTCTAGCACAGTACGCTATCTGAAATAGGAGCGACGTAAATTGAACAAATGTGATAGAATTTCGCTGAATTCGTAAAGTAACCTTAATATAAAATGATCTAATCGGGTCTCTGTTTGCCCTACCCTAGAAGTTTAATAGTGCATTTCACTAGTCATTTCATGCGCTTTGAGATGCCGCTAAGCACAATAAGCTATCTGGAATCGCAGCGACGTAAATTGAACAAATGTGAAAGAATTACGCCGCATTCTTATATTAACCGTAATATAAAATGATCTAATCGGATCTCTGTTTGCCTTATCCTAGAAGTTTAATAGTGCATTTTACTCGCCATTCCACGCGCTTTAAGATGCCGCCTAGCCCAGTACGCTACCTGAAATAGGAGCGACGTAAGTTGAACAAATGTGATAGAATTACGCTGAATTCTTATATTAACCGTAATATAAAATGATCTAATCCGGTCTCTGTTTGCCTTATCCTAGAAGTTTGATAGTGCATTTTACTCGCCATTTCATGCGCTTTGAGATGCCGCTTAGCCCAGTGCGCTATCTGAAATAGGAGCGACGTAAATTGAACAAATGTGATAGAATTTTGCTGAATTCTTAAATTAACTATAATATAAAATGATCCAATCGGGTCACTGATTGCCCTACCCTAGAAGTTTAATAGTGCATTTTACTCGCCATTTCATGCGCTTTGAGAGGACGCTTAGCCCAATACGCTATCTGAAATATGAGCGACGAAAGTTGAACAAATGTGATAGAATTTCGCTGAATTATTTTATTAACCAGAATGTAAAATGATCTAATCTGGTCTCTGTTCGCCCTAGCCTAGAAGTTTAATAGTGGATTTTACTCGGCATTCCACGCGCTTTAAGATGCCGCCTATCCCAGTACGCTATCTGAAATAGGAGCGACCTTAATTGAACGAATGTGATAGAATTTTGCGGAATTCTTAAATTAACCATAATATAAAATTATCTAATCGGGTCTCTGCTTGCCCTACCCTAGAAGTTTAATAGTGCATTTTAGTCGCCATTTCATGCGCTTTGAGATGCCGCTTCGCCCAATACGCTATCTGAAATAGGAGCGACGTAAATTAAACAAATGTGATAAAATTTCCCTGAAATCTTATAGTAAACAAAATATAAAATGATCTAATCGGGTCTCTGATTGCCCTATCATAGAAGTTTAGCAGTGCATTTTGCTCGCCATTCCGCGCGCTTTAAGGTGCCGCATAGCCCAGTTCGCTATCTGAAATATGAGCGACGTAAATTGAACAAATGTGATAGATTTTCGCTGAATTCTTATATTAACCGTAATATAAAATGATCTAATCGGGTCTCTGTTCGCCCTAGCGTAGAAGTAAAAGAGTGCATTTCATTCGCCATTTCATGCGCTTTGAGATGCCGCTTAGCCGAATACGCTATCTGAATTAGGAGCGACGTAAATTGAACAAATGTGATACAAATTCCCTGAAATCTGATATTATACAAAATATAAAATGATCTAATCGGGTCCCTGATTGCCCTATCATAGCAGTTTAGTAGTGCATTTTACTCGCCATTCCACGCGCTTTAAGATGCCGCCTAGCCCAGTACGCTATCGGAAATAGGAGCGACGTAAATTGAACAAATGTGATAGAATTTCCCTGAATTCTTATATTAACATTAATGTAAAATGATCTAATCGGGTCTCCGTTCGCCCTATCCTAGAAGTTTAATAGTGCATTGCACTCGTCATTTCATGCGCTTTGAGATGCCGCTTAGCCCAATAAGCTATCTGGAATAGGAGCGACGTAAATTGAACAAATGTGATAGAATTTCCCTGAATTCTTATATTAACCTTAATGTAAAATGATCTAATCGGGTCTCTGTACGCCCTACCATAGAAATCTAATAGTGCATCTTACTCGCCATTTCATGCGCTTTGAGATGCCGCTCAGCCCAATACGCTAACTCAAATAGGAGCGACGTTAGTTGAACAAATGTGATAGAATTTCGCTGAATTCTTTTATTAACCATAATGTAAAATGATCTGATCGGGTCTCTGTTCGCCCTAGCCTAGAAGTTTAAGAGTGTATTTTATTCGACATTTCATGCGCTTTGAGATGCCGCTTAGCCGAATACGCTATCTGAAATAGGAGCGACGTAAATTGAACAAATGCGATAGAATTTCCCTGAAATCTTATATTAAACAAAATATAAAATGATCTAATCGGGTCTCTGATTGCCCTATCATAGAAGTTTAATAGTGCATTTTACTCGCCATTCTACGCGCTTTATGATGCCGCCTAGCCGAGTACGGTATCTGAAATAGGAGCTACGTAAGTTGAACAAATGTGATAGAATTACGCTGAATTCTTATATTGACCGTAATATAAAATGATGTAATCGGGCCTCTGTTTGCCCTATCATAGAAGTTTGATAGTGCATTTTACTCGCCATTTCATGTGCTTTAAGCTGCCGCATAGCCCAATACGCTATCTGGAATAGGAGCGACGTAAATTGAACAAATGTGATAGAATTTCCCTGAATTCCTATATTAACCTTAATGTAAAATGATGTAATCGTGTCTCAGTTCGCCCTACCATAGAAGTCTAATAGTGCATTTCACTCGCCATTTCATGCGCTTTGAGATGCCGCTTAGCACAATACGCTATTTGAAATAGGGGCGACGTAAATTGAACAAATGTGATAGAATTACGCTGAATTCTTATATTAACCGTAATATAAAATGATCTAATCGGGTCTCTGTTTGCCTTATCCTAGAAGTTTAATAGTGAATTTTACTCGCCATTTGATGCGCTTTGAGATGCCGCTTAGCCCAATGCGCTATCTGAAATAGGAGCGACGTAAATTGAGCAAATGTGATAGAATTTTGCTGAATTCTTAAATTAACCATAATATAAAATGATCTAATCGGGTCTCTGTTTGCCCGACCCTAGAAGTTTAATAGTGCATTTCACTCGTCATTTCATGCGCTTTGAGATGCCCCTAAGCCCAATAAGCTATCTGTAATAGGAGCGACGTAAATTTTACAAATGTGATAGAATTTCGTTGAATTCTTATATTAACCAATATATAAAATGATCTAATCAGGTCTCTGATTGCCCTATCATAGAAGTTTAATAGTGCATTTTACTCGCCATTTCATGCGCCTTCAGATGACGCT
>CAKAJE020001935.1:0-61678 GCA_916610135.2 Macropis europaea
TTAACCATAATGTAAAATGATCTGATCGGGTCGCTGTTCGCCCTAGCCTAGAAGTTTAATAGTGCATTTTATTCGCCACTTCATGCGCTTTGAGATGCCGCTTAGCCGAATACGCTATCTGAAATAGGAGCGACGTAAATTGAACAAATGTGATACTATTTCCCTGAAATCTAATATTAAACAAAATATAAAATGATCTAATCGGGTCTCTGATTGCCCTATCATAGAAGTTTAGTAGTGCATTTTACTCGCCAATCCACGCGCTTTAAGTTGCCGCCTAGCCCAGTACGCTGTCTGAAATAGGAGCGACGTAAGTTGAACAAATGTGATAGAATTTTGCTGAATTCTTAAATTAACCATAATATAAAATGATCTAATCGGGTCTATGTTTGCCCTACCCTAGAAGTTTAATAGTGCATTTTAGTCGCCATTTCATGCGCTTTGAGATCCGGCTTAGCCCAATACGCTATCTGAAATAGGAGCGACGTAAATTGAACAGATGTGATAGAATTTCCCTGAAATCTTATATTAATCAAAATATAAAATGATCTAATCGGGTCTCTGATTGCCCTATCATAGAAGATTAGTAGTGCATTTTACTCGCCATTCCACGCGCTTTAAGATGCCGCCTAGCCCAGTACGCTATCTGAAATAGGAGCGACGCAACTTGAACAAATGTGATAGAATTTCGCTGATTTCTTAAATTAACCATAATATAAAATGATCCAATCGGGTCTCTGTTCGCCCTACCATAGAAGTCTAATAATGCATTTCACTCGCCATTTCATGCGCTTTGAGATGCCGCTTAGCCCAATACGCTATCTGAAATAGGGGCGACGTAAATTGAACAAATGTGACAGAATTTCCCTGAAATCTTATATTAAACAAAATATAAAAGGATCTAATCGGGTCTCTGATTGCTCTATCATAGAAGTTTAGTAGTGCATTTTACTCGCCCTTCAACGCGCATTAAGATGGCGCATAGGTCAGTAGGCTATCTGAAATAGTAGCGACGTAAGATGAACAAATGTGATAGAATTACGCTAAATTCTTATATTAACCGTAATATAAAATGAACTAATCGGGTCTCCGTTTGCCTTATCCTAGAAGTATAATAGCGCATTTTACGCGCCATTTCATGCTCTTTGAGAGGCCGCTTAGCCCAATACGCTATCTGAAATAGGAGCGACGTAAATTGAACAAATGTGATAGAATTTCCGTGAATTCTTATATAAATCTTAACGTAAAATGATCCAATCGGGTCTCTGGTCGCCCTACCATAGAAGTCTAATAGTGCTTTTCACTCGCCATTTCATGCGCTTTGAGGTGCCGCTTAGCCCAATACGCTATCTGAAATAGGAGCGACGTAAGTTGAACAAATGTGATAGAATTTCGCTGAATTCTTTTATTAACATTAATGTAAAATGATCTAATCGAGTATCTGTTTGCCCTACCATAGAATTTTAATAGTGCAGTCTACTCGCCATTCCACCAGCTTTAAGATGCCGCCTAGCCCAGTACGCTATCTGAAATAGGAGCGACGTAACTTGAACAAATGTGATAGAATTTCGCAGAATTCTTAGATTAACCAAAATATAAAATGATCTAATCTGGTCTCTGTTCGCCCTAGCCTAGAAGTTTAATAGTGCATTTTGTTCGCCATTTCATGCGATTTGAGATGCCGCGAAGCCCAATAAGCTGTCTGAAATAGGAGCGACGTAAATTGAACAAATGTGATAGAATTTCGCTGAATTCTTATATTAACCAAAATATAAAATGATCTAATCGGGTCTCTGTTTGCCCTACCCTAGAAGTTTAATCGTGCATTTTACACGCCATTTCATGAGCTTTGAGATGCCGCTTAGCCCAATACGCTATCTGAAACAGGAGCGACGTAAATTGAACAAATGTGATAGAATTTCGCTGAATTCTTAAATTAACCATAATATAAAATGATCTAATCGGGTCCCTGTTTGCCCTACCCTAGAAGTTTAATAGTGCATTTCACTCGTCATTTCATGCGCTTTGAGATGCCGCTTAGCCCAATACGCTATCTGAAATATGAGCGACGTAAATTGAATAAATGTGATAGAATTTCCCTGAAATCTTATATTAAACAAAATATAAAATGGTCTAATCGGGTCTGTGAATGCCCTATCATAGAAGCTTAATAGTGCATTTTACTCGCCATTCCACGCGGTTTAAGATGCCGGCCAGCCCAGTACGCTATCTGAAATAGGAGCGACGTAATTTGAAGAAATGTGATAGAATTACGCTGAATTCTTATGTTAACCGTAATATAAAATGAACTAATCGGGTCTCTGTTTGCACTACCCTAGAAGTTTAATAGTGCATTCTACTCGCCATTTCATGCGCTTTGAGATGCCGCTTAGCCCAATACGCTATCTGAAATATGAGCGACGTAAATTGAATAAATGTGATAGAATTTCCCTGAAATCTTATATTAAACAAAATATAAAATGGTCTAATCGGGTCTGTGAATGCCCTATCATAGAAGCTTAATAGTGCATTTTACTCGCCATTCCACGCGGTTTAAGATGCCGGCCAGCCCAGTACGCTATCTGAAATAGGAGCGACGTAATTTGAAGAAATGTGATAGAATTACGCTGAATTCTTATATTAACCGTAATATAAAATGAACTAATCGGGTCTCCGTTTGCCTTATCCTAGAAGTTTAATAGCGCATTTTACGCGCCATTTCATGCGCTTTGAGATGCCGCTTATCCCAATACGCTATCTGAAATATGAGCGACCCAAATTGAACAAATGTGATAGAATTTCGCTGAATTCTTATATTAACCATAATATAAAATGATCTAATCGAGTCTCTGTTTGCCCTACCCTAGAAGTTTAATAGTGCATTTTATTCGCCATTTCATGCGCTTTGAGATGCCGCTTAGCCCAATACGCTATCTGGAATAGGAGCGACGTAAATTGAACAAATGTGATAGAATTTCGCTGAATTCTTAAATTAACCATTATATAAAATGATCTAATCGGGTCCCTGTTTGCCCTACCCTAGAAGTTTGATAGTGCATTTCACTCGTCATTTCATGCGCTTTGAGATGCCGCTTAGCCCAATACGCTATCTGAAATAGGAGCGACATAAATTGAACAAATGTGATAGAATTTCGCTGAATTCTTATATTAACCAAAGTATAAAATGATCTAATCTGGTCTCTGATTGCCCTACCACAGAAGGTTAATAGTGCATTTTACTCGCCATTCCACGCGCTTTAAGATGCCGCCTAGCCCAGTACGCTGTCTGAAATAGAAGCGACGTAAATTGAACAAGTGTGATTGAATCTCGCTGAATACTTATATTAACCTTAATGTAAAATGATCTAGTCGGGTCTCTGTCCGCCCTACCCTAGAAGTTTAATAGTGCATTTCACTCGTCATTTCATGCGCTTTGAGATGACGCTTAACCCAATACGCTATCTGAAATAGGAGCGACGTAAGTTGAACAAATGTGACAGAATTACGCTGCATTCTTATATTCACCTTAATGTAAAATGACCTCTTTGGGTCTCTGTTCATCCTACCCTAGATTTATAATAGTGCATTTCACTCGTCATTTCATGCGCTTTGAGATGCCGCTTAGCCCAATACGATATCTGAAATAGGAGCGACGTAAATTGAACAAATGTGATAGAATTTCCCTGAATTCTTATATTAACCATAATATAAAATGATCTAATCGGGTCTCTGTTTGCTCTACCCTGGAAGTTTAATAGTGCATTTTACTCGCAATTTCATGCGCTTTGAGGTGCCGCTTAACCCAATACGCTATCTGCAATAGGAGCGTCGTAAATTGAACAAATGTGATAGAATATCGCTGAATTCTTAAATTAACTATAATATAAAATGATCTAATCGGGTCTCCGTTTGCCTTATCCTAGAAGTTTAATAGAGCATTTTCCGCGCCATTTCATGCGCTTTGAGATGCCGCTTAGCCCAATACGCTATCTGAAATATGAGCGACGCAAATTGAACAAATGTGATAGAATTTCGCTGAATTCTTATATTAACCATAATATAAAATGATCTAATCGGGTCACTGATTGCCCTACCCTAGAAGTTTAGTATTGCATTTTACTCGCCATTTCATGCGCTTTGCGATGCCGCTTAGCCCATCACGCTATCTGAAACAGGTGCGACGTAAATTGAACAAATGTGATAGAATTTCGCTGAATTCTTAAATTAACTATAATATAAAATGATCTAATCGGGTCTCTGATTGCCCTAGCATAGAAGTTTAATAGTGCATTTTACTCGCCATTCCGAGCGCTTTAAGATGCCGCATAGCACAATACGCTATCTGAAATAGGAGCGACGTAAATTGAACAAATGTGCTAGAATTTCGCTGAATTCTTAAATTAACTATTATATAAAATGATCTCATCGGGTCACTGATTGCCGTACCCTAGAAGTTTAATAGTGCATTTTACTTGCCATTTCATGCGCTTTGAGATGCCGCTTAGCCCAATACGCTATCTGAAATATGAGCGACGTAAATTGAACAAATGTGATAGAATTTCCCTGAAATCTTATATTAAACAAAATATAAAATGATCTAATCGTGTCTCTGATTGCTCTATCATAGAAGTTTAGTAGTGCATTTTACTCGCCCTTCCATGCGCTTTAAGATGCCGCCTAGGTCAGTAGGCTATCTGAAATAGGAGCGACGTAAGATGAACAAATGTGATAGAATTACGCTGAATTCTTATATTAACCATAGTACAAAATGATCTAATCGGGTCTCTGTTTGCCCTACCCTAGAAGTTTAATAGTGCATTTTGTTCGCCATTTCATGTTCTTTGTGATGCCGCTTAGCCCAATACGCTATCTGAAATAGGAGCGACGTAAATTGAACAAATGTGATAGAATTTCCCTGATATCTTATATTAAACAAAATATAAAATGATCTAATCGGGTCTCTGATTGCTCTATCATAGAAGTTTAGTAGTGCATTTTACTCGCCCTTCCATGCGCTTTAAGATGCCGCCTAGGTCACTAGGCTATCTGAAATAGGAGCGACGTAAGATGAACAAATGTGATAGAATTACGCTGAATTCTTATATTAACCCTAATACAAAATGAACTAGTCGGGTCTCCGTTTGGCTTATTCTAGAAGTTTAATAGCGCATTTTACGCATCATTTCATGCGCTTTGACAGGCCGCTTAGCCCAATACGCTATCTGAAATAGGAGCGACGTAAATTGAACAAATGTGATAGAATTTCGCTGAATTCTTTCATTAACATTAATGTAAAATGATCTAATCGAGTCTCTGTTTGCCCTACCATAGAATTTTAATAGTGCATTCTACTCGCCATTCCACCCGCTTTAAGATGCCGCCTAGCCCAGTACGCTATCTGAAATAGGAGCGACGTAAATTGAACAAATGTGATAGAATTTCGCTGAATTCTTAAATTAACTATAATATAAAATGATCTAATCGGGTCACTGATTGCCCTATCATAGAAGTTTAATAGTGCATTTTACTCGCCATTCCACGCGCTTTAAGATGCCGGCCAGCCCAGTACGCTATCTGAAATAGGAGCGACGTAATTTGAAGAAATGTGATAGAATTACGCTAAATTCTTATATTAACCGTAATATAAAATGATCTAATCGGGTCTCTGTTTGCCCTACCCTAGAAGTTTAATAGTCCATTTTATTCGCCATTTCATGCGCTTTGAGATGCCGGTTAGCCCAATACGCTATCTGAAATAGGAGCGACGTAAATTGAACAAATGTGATAGAATTTCGCTGAATTCTTATATTAACCAAAGTATAAAATGATCTAATCGGGTCTCTGTTTGCCCTACCCTAGAAGTTTAATCGTGCATTTTACACGCCATTTCATGCGCTTTGAGATGCCGCTTAGCCCAATACGCTATCTGAAATAGGAGCAACGAAAGTTGAACAAATGTGATAGAATTTCGCTGAATTATTTTATTAACCAGAATGTAAAATGATCTAATCGGGTCTCTGTTCGCCCTAGCCTAGAAGTTTAATAGTGCATTTTATTCGCCATTTCATGCGCTTTGTGATGCCGCGTAGCCCAATACGCTATCTGAAATAGGAGCGACGTAAGTTGAACAAATGTGATAGAATTTCGCTGAATTCTTTTATTAACATTAATGTAAAATGATCTAATCGAGTATCTGTTTGCCCTACCATAGAATTTTAATAGTGCAGTCTACTCGCCATTCCACCAGCTTTAAGATGCCGCCTAGCCCAGTACGCTATCTGAAATAGGAGCGACGTAACTTGAACAAATGTGATAGAATTTCGCAGAATTCTTAGATTAACCAAAATATAAAATGATCTAATCTGGTCTCTGTTCGCCCTAGCCTAGAAGTTTAATAGTGCATTTTGTTCGCCATTTCATGCGATTTGAGATGCCGCGAAGCCCAATAAGCTGTCTGAAATAGGAGCGACGTAAATTGAACAAATGTGATAGAATTTCGCTGAATTCTTATATTAACCAAAATATAAAATGATCTAATCGGGTCTCTGTTTGCCCTACCCTAGAAGTTTAATCGTGCATTTTACACGCCATTTCATGAGCTTTGAGATGCCGCTTAGCCCAATACGCTATCTGAAACAGGAGCGACGTAAATTGAACAAATGTGATAGAATTTCGCTGAATTCTTAAATTAACCATAATATAAAATGATCTAATCGGGTCCCTGTTTGCCCTACCCTAGAAGTTTAATAGTGCATTTCACTCGTCATTTCATGCGCTTTGAGATGCCGCTTAGCCCAATACGCTATCTGAAATATGAGCGACGTAAATTGAATAAATGTGATAGAATTTCCCTGAAATCTTATATTAAACAAAATATAAAATGGTCTAATCGGGTCTGTGAATGCCCTATCATAGAAGCTTAATAGTGCATTTTACTCGCCATTCCACGCGGTTTAAGATGCCGGCCAGCCCAGTACGCTATCTGAAATAGGAGCGACGTAATTTGAAGAAATGTGATAGAATTACGCTGAATTCTTATGTTAACCGTAATATAAAATGAACTAATCGGGTCTCTGTTTGCACTACCCTAGAAGTTTAATAGTGCATTCTACTCGCCATTTCATGCGCTTTGAGATGCCGCTTAGCCCAATACGCTATCTGAAATATGAGCGACGTAAATTGAATAAATGTGATAGAATTTCCCTGAAATCTTATATTAAACAAAATATAAAATGGTCTAATCGGGTCTGTGAATGCCCTATCATAGAAGCTTAATAGTGCATTTTACTCGCCATTCCACGCGGTTTAAGATGCCGGCCAGCCCAGTACGCTATCTGAAATAGGAGCGACGTAATTTGAAGAAATGTGATAGAATTACGCTGAATTCTTATATTAACCGTAATATAAAATGAACTAATCGGGTCTCCGTTTGCCTTATCCTAGAAGTTTAATAGCGCATTTTACGCGCCATTTCATGCGCTTTGAGATGCCGCTTATCCCAATACGCTATCTGAAATATGAGCGACCCAAATTGAACAAATGTGATAGAATTTCGCTGAATTCTTATATTAACCATAATATAAAATGATCTAATCGAGTCTCTGTTTGCCCTACCCTAGAAGTTTAATAGTGCATTTTATTCGCCATTTCATGCGCTTTGAGATGCCGCTTAGCCCAATACGCTATCTGGAATAGGAGCGACGTAAATTGAACAAATGTGATAGAATTTCGCTGAATTCTTAAATTAACCATTATATAAAATGATCTAATCGGGTCCCTGTTTGCCCTACCCTAGAAGTTTGATAGTGCATTTCACTCGTCATTTCATGCGCTTTGAGATGCCGCTTAGCCCAATACGCTATCTGAAATAGGAGCGACATAAATTGAACAAATGTGATAGAATTTCGCTGAATTCTTATATTAACCAAAGTATAAAATGATCTAATCTGGTCTCTGATTGCCCTACCACAGAAGGTTAATAGTGCATTTTACTCGCCATTCCACGCGCTTTAAGATGCCGCCTAGCCCAGTACGCTGTCTGAAATAGAAGCGACGTAAATTGAACAAGTGTGATTGAATCTCGCTGAATACTTATATTAACCTTAATGTAAAATGATCTAGTCGGGTCTCTGTCCGCCCTACCCTAGAAGTTTAATAGTGCATTTCACTCGTCATTTCATGCGCTTTGAGATGACGCTTAACCCAATACGCTATCTGAAATAGGAGCGACGTAAGTTGAACAAATGTGACAGAATTACGCTGCATTCTTATATTCACCTTAATGTAAAATGACCTCTTTGGGTCTCTGTTCATCCTACCCTAGATTTATAATAGTGCATTTCACTCGTCATTTCATGCGCTTTGAGATGCCGCTTAGCCCAATACGATATCTGAAATAGGAGTGACGTAAATTGAACAAATGTGATAGAATTTCCCTGAATTCTTATATTAACCATAATATAAAATGATCTAATCGGGTCTCTGTTTGCTCTACCCTGGAAGTTTAATAGTGCATTTTACTCGCAATTTCATGCGCTTTGAGGTGCCGCTTAACCCAATACGCTATCTGCAATAGGAGCGTCGTAAATTGAACAAATGTGATAGAATATCGCTGAATTCTTAAATTAACTATAATATAAAATGATCTAATCGGGTCTCCGTTTGCCTTATCCTAGAAGTTTAATAGAGCATTTTCCGCGCCATTTCATGCGCTTTGAGATGCCGCTTAGCCCAATACGCTATCTGAAATATGAGCGACGCAAATTGAACAAATGTGATAGAATTTCGCTGAATTCTTATATTAACCATAATATAAAATGATCTAATCGGGTCACTGATTGCCCTACCCTAGAAGTTTAGTATTGCATTTTACTCGCCATTTCATGCGCTTTGCGATGCCGCTTAGCCCATCACGCTATCTGAAACAGGTGCGACGTAAATTGAACAAATGTGATAGAATTTCGCTGAATTCTTAAATTAACTATAATATAAAATGATCTAATCGGGTCTCTGATTGCCCTAGCATAGAAGTTTAATAGTGCATTTTACTCGCCATTCCGAGCGCTTTAAGATGCCGCATAGCACAATACGCTATCTGAAATAGGAGCGACGTAAATTGAACAAATGTGCTAGAATTTCGCTGAATTCTTAAATTAACTATTATATAAAATGATCTCATCGGGTCACTGATTGCCGTACCCTAGAAGTTTAATAGTGCATTTTACTTGCCATTTCATGCGCTTTGAGATGCCGCTTAGCCCAATACGCTATCTGAAATATGAGCGACGTAAATTGAACAAATGTGATAGAATTTCCCTGAAATCTTATATTAAACAAAATATAAAATGATCTAATCGTGTCTCTGATTGCTCTATCATAGAAGTTTAGTAGTGCATTTTACTCGCCCTTCCATGCGCTTTAAGATGCCGCCTAGGTCAGTAGGCTATCTGAAATAGGAGCGACGTAAGATGAACAAATGTGATAGAATTACGCTGAATTCTTATATTAACCATAATACAAAATGATCTAATCGGGTCTCTGTTTGCCCTACCCTAGAAGTTTAATAGTGCATTTTGTTCGCCATTTCATGTTCTTTGTGATGCCGCTTAGCCCAATACGCTATCTGAAATAGGAGCGACGTAAATTGAACAAATGTGATAGAATTTCCCTGATATCTTATATTAAACAAAATATAAAATGATCTAATCGGGTCTCTGATTGCTCTATCATAGAAGTTTAGTAGTGCATTTTACTCGCCCTTCCATGCGCTTTAAGATGCCGCCTAGGTCACTAGGCTATCTGAAATAGGAGCGACGTAAGATGAACAAATGTGATAGAATTACGCTGAATTCTTATATTAACCCTAATACAAAATGAACTAGTCGGGTCTCCGTTTGGCTTATTCTAGAAGTTTAATAGCGCATTTTACGCATCATTTCATGCGCTTTGACAGGCCGCTTAGCCCAATACGCTATCTGAAATAGGAGCGACGTAAATTGAACAAATGTGATAGAATTTCGCTGAATTCTTTCATTAACATTAATGTAAAATGATCTAATCGAGTCTCTGTTTGCCCTACCATAGAATTTTAATAGTGCATTCTACTCGCCATTCCACCCGCTTTAAGATGCCGCCTAGCCCAGTACGCTATCTGAAATAGGAGCGACGTAAATTGAACAAATGTGATAGAATTTCGCTGAATTCTTAAATTAACTATAATATAAAATGATCTAATCGGGTCACTGATTGCCCTATCATAGAAGTTTAATAGTGCATTTTACTCGCCATTCCACGCGCTTTAAGATGCCGGCCAGCCCAGTACGCTATCTGAAATAGGAGCGACGTAATTTGAAGAAATGTGATAGAATTACGCTAAATTCTTATATTAACCGTAATATAAAATGATCTAATCGGGTCTCTGTTTGCCCTACCCTAGAAGTTTAATAGTCCATTTTATTCGCCATTTCATGCGCTTTGAGATGCCGGTTAGCCCAATACGCTATCTGAAATAGGAGCGACGTAAATTGAACAAATGTGATAGAATTTCGCTGAATTCTTATATTAACCAAAGTATAAAATGATCTAATCGGGTCTCTGTTTGCCCTACCCTAGAAGTTTAATCGTGCATTTTACACGCCATTTCATGCGCTTTGAGATGCCGCTTAGCCCAATACGCTATCTGAAATAGGAGCAACGAAAGTTGAACAAATGTGATAGAATTTCGCTGAATTATTTTATTAACCAGAATGTAAAATGATCTAATCGGGTCTCTGTTCGCCCTAGCCTAGAAGTTTAATAGTGCATTTTATTCGCCATTTCATGCGCTTTGTGATGCCGCGTAGCCCAATACGCTATCTGAAATAGGAGCGACGTAAATTGAACAAATGTGATAGAATTTCCCTGAAATCTTATATTAAACAAAATATAAAATGATCTAATCGGGTCTCTGATTGCCCCATCATAGAAGATTAGTAGTGCATTTTACTCGCCATTCCACGCGCTTTAAGATGCCGCCTAGCCCAGTACGCTATCTGAAATAGGAGCGACGTAACTTGAACAAATGTGATAGAATTACGCTGCATTCTTATATTAACCGTAATATAAAGTGATCTAACCGGGTATCTGTTTGCCTTATCCTAGAAGTTTAATAGTGCATTATACTCGCCATTTCATGCGCTTCGAGATGCCGCTTAGCTCAATACGCTATCTGAAATAGGAGCGACGAAAGTTGAACAAATGTGATAGAATTTCGCTGAATTATTTTATTAACCAGAATGTAAAATGATCTAATCTGGTCTCTGTTCGCCCTACCATAGAAGTCTTATAGTGCATTTCACTCGCCATTTCATGCGCTTTGAGATGCCGCTTAGCCCAATACGCTATCTGAAATAGGAGCGACCTAAATTGAACGAATGTGATAGAATTTTGCTGAATTCTTAAATTAACCATAATATAAAATGATCTAATCGGGTGTCTGCTTGCTCTACCCTAGAAGTTTAATAGTGCATTTTACTCGTCATTTCATGCGCTTTGAGATGCCGCTTTGCCCAATACGCTATCTGAAATAGGAGCGACGTAAATTGAACGAATGTGATAGAATTTCGCTCAATTCTTAAATTAACCATAATATAAAATGATCTAATCGGGTCTCTGTTTGCCCTACCCTAGAACTTTAATAGTGCATTTTACTCGTCATTTCATGCGCTTTGAGATGCCGCTTAGCCTAATACGCTACCTGAAATTGGAGCGATATAAGTGGAACAAATGTGATAGAATTTCGCTGAATTCTTTTATTAACCATAATGTAAAATGATCTAATCGGATCTCTGTTCGCCCGAGCCTAGAACTTTAATAGTGCATTTTATTCGCCATTTCATACGATTTGAGATGCCGCTTTGCCCAATACGCTATCTGAAATAGGAGCGACGTAAATTGAACAAATGTGATAGAATTTCACTGAATTCTTATATTAACCAAAATATAAAATGATCTAATCGGGTCTCTGATTGCCCTAGCATAGAAGTTTAATAGTGCATTTTACTCGCCATTCCGAGCGCGTTAAGATGCCGCATAGCCCAATACGCTATCTGAAATAGGAGCGACGTAAATTGAACAAATGTGATAGAATTTCCGTGAATCCTTATATTAACCTTAATGTAAAATGATCTAATCGGGTCTCTGTTCGCCCTACCATAGAAGTCTAATGGTGCATTTCACTCGCCATTTCATGCGCTCTGTGATGCCGCTTAGCCCAATACGCTATTTGAAATAGGAGCGACGTAAATTGAACAAATGTGATAGAATTTCGCTGAATTCTTAAAGTAACCTTAATATAAAATGATCTAATCGGGTCTCTGGTTTCCCTACCATAGAAGTTTAATAGTGCATTTTACTCGGCATTCCACGCGCCTTAAGATGGCGTCTAGCACAGTACGCTATCTGAAATAGGAGCGACGTAAATTGAACAAATGTGATAGAATTTCGCTGAATTCTTAAATTAACCATAATATAAAATGATCTCATCGGGACTCTGTTTGACCTACCCTAGAAGTTTAATTGTGCATTTTACTCGCCATTTCATGCGCTTTGAGATGCCGCTTAGCCCAATACGCTATCTGAAATAGGAGCGACGTAAATTGAACAAATGTGAGAGAATTTCGCTGAATTCTTAAATTCACTATAATATAAAAAGATCTAATCGGGTCTCTGTTTGCCCTACCCTAGAAGTTTAATAGTGCATTTTATTCGCCATTTCATGCGCTTTGAGATGCCGCTTAGCCCAATACGCTATCTGAAATAGGAGCGACGTAAATTGAACAAATGTGATAGAATTTTGCTGAATTCTTAAATTAACCATAATATAAAATGATCTAATCGGGTCTCTGTTTGCCGTACCCTAGGAGTTTAATAGTGCATTTTACTCGCCATTTCATGCGCTTTGAGATGCCGCTTCGCCCAATACGCTATCTGAAATAGGAGCGACGTAAATTAAACAAATGTGATAGAATTTCCCTGAAATCTTATATTAAACAAAATATAAAATGATCTAATCGGGCCTCTGATTGCCCTTTCATAGAAGTTTAGCAGTGCATTTTACTCGCCATTCCACGCGCTTTAAGATGCCGCCTAGCCCAGAACGCTATCTGAAATAGGAGCGACCTAAATTGAACGAATGTGATAGAATTTTGCTGAATTCTTAAATTAACCATAATATAAAATGATCTAATCGGGTCTCTGCTTGCCCTACCCTAGAAGTTTAATAGTGCATTTTAGTTGCCATTTCATGCGCTTTGAGATGCCGCTTCGCCCAATACGCTATCTGAAATAGGAGCGACGTAAATTGAACAAATGTGATAGGATTTCCCTGAAATCTTATATTAAACAAAATATAAAATGATCTAATCGGGTCTCTGATTGCCCTATCATAGAAGTTTAGTAGTGCATTCTACTCGCCATTCCACGCGCTTTAAGATGCCGTCTATCCCAGTACGCTATCTGAAATAGGAGCGACGTAAATTGAACAAATGTGATAAAATTTTGCTGACATCTTAAATTAACCATAATATAAAATGATCTAATCGTGTCTCTGTTTGCCTTATCCTAGAAGTTTAATAGTGCATTTCACTCGTCATTTCATGCGCTTTGAGATGCCGCTAAGCACAATAAGCTATCTGGAATAGCAGCGACGTAAATTGAACAAATGTGATAGAATTACGCCGAATTCTTATATTAACCGTAATATAAAATGATCTAATCGGGTCTCTGTTTGCCTTATCCTAGAAGATTGATAGTGCATTTTACTCGCCATTTCATGCGCTTTGAGATGCCGCTTAGCCCAATACGCTATCTGAAATAGGAGCGACGTAAATTGAACAAATGTGATAGAATTTTGCTGAATGCTTAAATTAACCACAATATAAACTGATCTAATCGGGACTCTGTTTGCCCTACCCTAGTAGTTTAATTGTGCATTCTACTCGCCATTTCATGCGCTTTGAGATGCCGCTTATCCCAATACGCTATCTGGAATAGGAGCGACGTAAATTGATCAAATGTGATAGAATTTCCCTGAATTCTTATATTAACCTTAATGTAAAATGATCTAATCGGGTCTCTGTTCGCCCTACCATAGAAGTCTAATAGTGCATTTCACGCGCCATTTCATGCTCTTTGAGATGCCGCTTAGCCAAATACGCTATCTGAAATAGGAGCGACGTAAATTGAACAAATGTGATAGAATTTTGCTGAATTCTTAAATTAACCATAATATTAGATGATGTAATCGGGTCTCTGCTTGCCCTACCCTAGAAGTTTAATAGTTCATTTTACTCGCCATTTCATGCGCTTTGAGATGCCGCTTAGCCCAATACGCTATCTGAAATAGGAGCGACGTAAATTGAACAAATGTGATAGAATTTTGCTGAATTCTTAAATTAAGCATAATATAAAATGATCTAATCGGGTCTCTGCTTGCCCTACCCTAGAAGTTTAATAGTGCATTTTACTCGCCATTTAATGCGCTTTGAGATGCCGCTTCGCCCAATACGCTATCTGAAATAGGAGCGACGTAAATTAAACAAATGTGATAGAATTTCCCTGAAATCTTATATTAAACAAAATATAAAATGATCTAATCGGGCCTCTGATTGCCCTTTCATAGAAGTTTAGCAGTGCATTTTACTCGCCATTCCACGCGCTTTAAGATGCCGCCGAGCCAAGTACGGTATCTGAAATAGGAGCGACGTAAATTGAACAAATGTGATAGAATATTGCTGAATTCTTAAATTAACCATAATATAAAATGATCTAATCGGGTCTCTGTACGCCCTACCATAGAAATCTAATAGTGCATTTTACTCGCCATTTCATGCGCTTTGAGATGCCGCATAGCCCAATACGCTATCTGAAATAGGAGCGACGTAAGTTGAACAAATGTGATAGAATTTCGCTGAATTCTTTTATTAACCATAATGTAAAATGATCTGATCGGGTCTCTGTTCGCCCTACCATAGAAGTCTAATAGTGCATTTCACTCGCCATTCCACGCGCTTTAAGATGCGGCCGAACCCAGTACGCTATCTGAAATCGGAGCGACGTAAATTGAACAAATGTGATAGAATTTTGCTGAATTCATAAATTAACCATAATATAAAATGATTTAATCGGGTCTCTGTTCGCCCTACCGTAGAAGTCTGATAGTGCATTTTACTCGCCATTTCATGCTCTTTGAGATGCCGCCTAGCCCAATACGCTATCTGAAATAGGAGCGACGTAAGTTGAACAAATGTGATAGAATTTCGCTGAATTCTTTTATTAACCATAATGTAAAATGATCTGATCGGGTCTCTGTTTGCCCTATCCTAGAAGTTTAATAGTGCATTTCACTCGTCATTTCATGCGCTTTGAGATGCCGCTTAGCCCAATAAGCTATCTGAAATAGGAGCGACGTAAATTGAAAAAATGTGATAGAATTTCGCTGAATTCTTAAATTAACTATAATATAAAATGATCTAATCGGGTCTCTGTTCGCCCTAGCCTAGAAGTTGAGCAGTGCATTTTACTCGCCATTCCACGCGCTTTAAAATGGCGCCTAGCCCAGTACGCTATCTGAAATAGGAGCGACGTAAGTTGAACAAATGTGATAGAATTTCGCTGAATTCTTTTATCAACCATAATGTAAAATGATCTAATCGGGTCTCTGTTCGCCCTAGCCTAGAAGTTTAATAGTGCATTTTCTTCGACATTTCATGCGCTTTGAGATGCCGCTTAGACCAATACGCTATCTGAAATAGCAGCGACGTAAATTGAACAAATGTGATAGAATTTCCGTGAATTCTTATATTAACCTTAATGTAAAATGATCTAATCGGGTCTCTGTTCGCCCTACCCTAGAAGTTTAATAGTGCATTTCACTCGTCACTTCACGCGCTTTAAGATGCCGCCTAGCCCAGTGCGCTATCTGAAATAGGAGCGACGTAAGTTGAACAAATGTGATAGAATTACGCTGTATTCTTACATTAACCATAATGTAAAATGATCTAATCGGGTCTCTGTTTGCACTACCCTAGAAGTTTAATAGTGCATTTCACTCGTCACTTCATGCGCTTTGAGATGCCGCTAAGCACAATAAGTTATCTGTAATAGGAGCGACGTAAATTGAACAAATGTGATAGAATTTCGCTGAATTCTTATATTAACCAAAATATAAAATGATCTAATCGGGTCTCTGATTGCCCTATCATAGAAGTTTAGTAGTGCATATTACGCGACATTCCACGCGCTTTAAGATGCCGCCTAGCCCAGTACGCTATCTGAAATAGGAGCGCCGTAAATTGAACAAATGTGATAAAATTTTGCTGACATCTTAAATTAACCATAATATAAAATGATCTCATCGGGTCTCTGTTCGCCCTAGCCTAGAAGTTTAGTAGTGCATTTTATTCGCCATTTCATGCGCTTTGAGATGCCGCTTAGCCCAATACGCTATCTGAAATAGGAGCGACGTAAATTGAACAAATGTGATACAATATCCCTGAAATCTTATATTAATCAAAATATAAAATGATCTAATCGGGTCTCTGATTGCCCTATCATAGAAGTTTAGTAGTGCATTTTACTCGCCATTCCACGAGCTTTAAGATGCCGCCTAGCACAGTACGCTATCTGAAATAGAAGCGACGTAAGTTGAACAAATGTGATAGAATTTTGCTGAATTCTTAAATTAACCATAATATAAAATGATCTAATCGGGTCTCTGTTTGCCCTACCCTAGAAGTTTAATAGGGCATTTCACTCGACACTTCATGCGCTTTGAGATGCCGCTAAGCCCAATAAGCTATCTGAAATAGGAGCAACGTAAATTGAACAAATGTGATAGAATTTCGCTGAATTCTTACATTAACCATAATGTAAAATGATATAATCGTGTCTCTGTTTGCCCTACCCTAGAAGTTGAATAGTGCATTTCACTCGTCACTTCATGTGCTTTGAGATGCCGCTAAGCACAATAAGCTATCTGTAATAGGAGCGACGTAAATTGAACAAATGTGATAGAATTTCGCTGAATTCTTGTATTAACCAAAATATAAAATGATCTAATCGGGTCTCTGATTGCCCTATCATAGAAGTTTAGTAGTGCATTTTACTCGCCATTCCACGCGCTTTAAGATGCCGCCTAGCCTAGTACGCTATCTGAAATAGGAGCGACGTAAGTTGAACAAATGTGATAGAATTTCGTAGAATTCTTATATTAACCAAAATATAAAATGATCTAATCTGGTCTATGTTCGCCCTAGCCTAGAAGTTTAATAGTGCATTTTGTTCGCCATTTCATGCGCTTTGAGATGCCGCTAAGCCCAATAAGCTGTCTGAAATAGGAGCGACGTAAATTGAACAAATGTGATAGAATTTCGATGAATTCTTATATTAAACAAAATATAAAATGATCTAATCGGGTCTCTGTTTGCCCTACCCTAGAAGATTAATCGTGCATTTTACACGCCATTTCATGCGCTTTGAGATGCCGCTTAGCCCAATACGCTATCTGAAATAGGAGCGACGTAAATTGAACAAATGTGATAGAATTTCGCTGAATTCTTAAATTAACCATAATATCAAATGATCTAATCGGGTCCCTGTTTGCCCTACCCTTGAAGTTTAATAGTGCATTTCACTCGTCATATCATGCGCTTTGAGATGCCGCTTAGCCCAATACGCTATCTGAAATAGGAGCGACGTAAATTGAACAAATGTGATAGAATTTCTCTGAATTCTTTTATTAACCATAATGTAAAATGATCTGACCGGGTCTCTGTTCGCCCTAGCCTAGAAGTTGAGCAGTGCATTTTACTCGCCATTCCACGCGCTTTAAGATGGCGCCTAGCCCAGTACGCTATCTGAAATAGGAGCGACGTAAGTTGAACAAATGTGATAGAATTTTGCTGAATTCTTAAATTAACCATAATATAAAATGATCTAATCGGGTCTCTGTTTGCCCTACCCTAGAAGTTTAATAGTATATTTCACTCGTCACTTCATGCGCTTTGAGATGCCGCTAACCCCAATAAGCTATCTGAAATAGGAGCGACGTAAATTGAACAAATGTGATAGAATTTCGCTGAATTCTTACATTAACCATAATGTAAAATGATATAATCGGGTCTCTGTTTGCCCTACCCTAGAAGTTTAATAGTGCATTTCACTCGTCATTTCATGCGCTTTGACATGCCGCTTAGCCCAATAAGCTATCTGAAATAGGAGCGACGTAAATTGAACAAATGTGATAGAATTTCCATGAAATCTTATATTAAACATAATATAAAATGAGCTAATCGGGTCTCTGATTGCCCTATCATAAAAGTTGAGCTGTGCATTTTACTCGCCATTCCACCCGCTTTAAGATGGCGCCTAGCCAGTACGCTATCTGAAATAGGAGCGACGTAAGTTGAACAAATGTGATAGAATTTCGCTGAATTCTTTTATTAACCATAATGTAAAATGATCTAATCGGGTCTCTGTTCGCCCTAGCCTAGAAGTTTAATAGTGCATTTTATTCGCCATTTCATGCGCTTTGAGATGCCGCTTAGCCCAATACGCTACCTGAAATAGCAGCGACGTAAGTTGAACAAATGTGATAGAATTTCCCTGAAATCTTATATTAAACAAAATATAAAATGATGTAATCGGGTCTCTGATTACTGTATCATAGAAGTTTTGTATTGCATTTTACTCGCCCTTCCACGCGCTTTAAGATGCCGCCAAGCCCAGTACGCTATCTGAAATAGGAGCGACGTAAGATGAACAAATGTGATAGAATTACGCTGAATTCTTATATTAACCGTAATATAAAATGATCTAATCGGGTCTCTGTTTGCCTTATCCTAGAAGTTTAATAGTGCATTTTACTCGCCATTTCATGCCCTTTGAAATGCCGCTTAGCACAATACGCTATCTGAAATAGGAGCGACGTAAATTGAACAAATGTGATAGATTTTCCGTGAAATCTTATATTAACCTTAATGTAAAATGATCTAATCGGGTCTCTGTTCGCCCTACCATAGAAGTCTAATAGTGCATTTCACTCGCCATTTCAAGCACTTTGAGATGCCGCTTAGCCCAATACGCTATCTGAAATAGGAGCGACGTAATTTGAACAAATGTGATAGAATTACGCTGAATTCTTACATTAACCATAATGTAAAATGATCTAATCGGGTCTCTGTTTGCACTACCCTAGAAGTTTAATAGTGCATTTCACTCGTCACTTCATGCGCTTTGAGATGCCGCTAAGCACAATAAGTTATCTGTAATAGGAGCGACGTAAATTGAACAAATGTGATAGAATTTCGCTGAATTCTTATATTAACCAAATATAAATGATCTAATCGGGTCTCTGATTGCCCTATCATAGAAGTTTAGGTTGTGCATATTACACGCCATTCCACGCGCTTTAAGATGCCGCCTAGCCCAGTACGCTATCTGAAATAGGAGCGACGTAAGTTGAACAAATGTGATAGAGTTTCGTAGAATTCTTATATTAACCAAAATATAAAATGATCTAATCTGGTCTATGTTCGCCCTAGCCTAGAAGTTTAATAGTGCATTTTGGTTCGCCATTTCATGCGCTTTGAGATGCCGCTAAGCCCAATAGCTGTCTGAAATAGGAGCGACGTAAATTGAACAAATGTGATAGAATTTCGCTGAATTCTTATATTAAACAAAATGTAAAATGATCTAATCGGGTCTCTGTTTGCCCTACCCTAGAAGATTAATCGTGCATTTTACACGCCATTTCATGCGCCTTGAGATGCCGCTTATCCCAATACGCTATCTGAAATAGGAGCGACGTAAATTGAACAAATGTGATAGAATTTCGCTGAATTCTTAAATTAACCATAATATCAAATGATCTAATCGGGTCTCTGTTTGCCCTACCCTAGAAGTTTAATAGTGCATTTCACTCGTCATTGCATGCGCTTTGAGACGCCGCTTCGCCCAATAAGCTATTTGAAATAGGAGCGACGTAAATTGAACAAATGTGATAGAATTTCGCTGAATTCTTAAAGTAACCTTAATATAAAATGATCTAATCGGGTGTCTGGTTTCCCTACCATAGAAGTTTAATAGTGCATTTTACTCGCCATTCCACGAGCCTTAAGATGCCGTCTAGTACAGTACGCTATCTGAAATAGGAGCGACGTAAATTGAACAAATGTGATAGAATTTCGCTGAATTCTTAAAGTAACCTTAATATAAAATGATCTAATCGGGTCTCTGTTTGCCCTACCCTAGAAGTTTAATAGTGCATTTCACTCGTCATTTCATGCGCTTTGAGATGCCGCTAAGCACAATAAGCTATCTGGAATAGCAGCGACGTAAATTGAACAAATGTGAAAGAATTACGCCGCATTCTTATATTAACCGTAATATAAAATGATCTAATCCGGTCACTGTTTGCCTTATGCTAGAAGTTTAATAGTGCATTTTGCTCGCCATTCCACGCGCTTTAAGATGCCGCCAAGCCCAGTACGCTACCTGAAATAGGAGCGACGTAAGTTGAACAACTGTGATAGAATTACGCTGAATTCTTATATTAACCGTAATATACAATGATCTAATCGGGTCTCTGTTTGCCTTATCCTAGAAGTTTGATAGTGCATTTTACTCGCCATTTCATGCACTTTGAAATGCCGCTTAGCCCAATACGCTATCTGAAATAGGAGCGACGTAAATTGAACAAATGTGATAGAATTTCGCTGAATTCTTAAATTAACCATAATATCAAATGATCTAATCGGGTCTCTGTTTGCCCTACCCTAGAAGTTTAATAGTGCATTTCACTCGTCATTTCATGCGCTTTGAGACGCCGCTTCGCCCAATAAGCTATTTGAAATAGGAGCGACGTAAATTGAACAAATGTGATAGAATTTCGCTGAATTCTTAAAGTAACCTTAATATAAAATGATCTAATCGGGTGTCTGGTTTCCCTACCATAGAAGTTTAATAGTGCATTTTACTCGCCATTCCACGAGCCTTAAGATGCCGTCTAGTACAGTACGCTATCTGAAATAGGAGCGACGTAAGTTGAACAAATGTGATAGAGTTTCGTAGAATTCTTATATTAACCAAAATATAAAATGATCTAATCTGGTCTATGTTCGACCTAGCCTAGAAGTTTAATAGTGCATTTTGTTCGCCATTTCATGCGCTTTGAGATGCCGCTAAGCCCAATAAGCTGTCTGAAATAGGAGCGACGTAAATTGAACAAATGTGATAGAATTTCGCTGAATTCTTATATTAAACAAAATGTAAAATGATCTAATCGGGTCTCTGTTTGCCCTACCCTAGAAGATTAATCGTGAATTTTACACGCCATTTCATGCGCCTTGAGATGCCGCTTATCCCAATACGCTATCTGAAATAGGAGCGACGTAAATTGAACAAATGTGATAGAATTTCGCTGAATTCTTAAATTAACCATAATATCAAATGATCTAATCGGGTCTCTGTTTGCCCTACCCTAGAAGTTTAATAGTGCATTTCACTCGTCATTTCATGCGCTTTGAGACGCCGCTTCGCCCAATAAGCTATTTGAAATAGGAGCGACGTAAATTGAACAAATGTGATAGAATTTCGCTGAATTCTTAAAGTAACCTTAATATAAAATGATCTAATCGGGTGTCTGGTTTCCCTACCATAGAAGTTTAATAGTGCATTTTACTCGCCATTCCACGAGCCTTAAGATGCCGTCTAGTACAGTACGCTATCTGAAATAGGAGCGACGTAAATTGAACAAATGTGATAGAATTTCGCTGAATTCTTAAAGTAACCTTAATATAAAATGATCTAATCGGGTCTCTGTTTGCCCTACCCTAGAAGTTTAATAGTGCATTTCACTCGTCATTTCATGCGCTTTGAGATGCCGCTAAGCACAATAAGCTATCTGGAATAGCAGCGACGTAAATTGAACAAATGTGATAGAATTACGCCGCATTCTTATACTTACCGTGATATAAAATGATCTAATCGGGTCTCTGTTTGCCTTATCCTAGAAGTTTAATAGGGCATTTTACTCGCCATTTCATGCGCTTTGAAATGCCGCTTAGCCCAATACGCTATCTGAAATAGGAGCGACGTAAATTGAACAAGTGTGATAGAATTTCACTGAATTCTAAAATTAACCATAATATAAAATGATCTAATCGGGTCTCTGTTTGACCTACCCTAGAAGTTTAATAGTGCATTTTACTCGCCATTTCATGTGCTTTGAGATGCCGCATAGCCCAATACGCTATCTGGAATAGGAGCGACGTAAATTCATCAAATGTGATAGAATTTCCCTGAATTCTTATATTAACATTAATGTAAAATGATCTAATCGGGTCTCTGTTCGCCCTACCATAGAAGTCTAATAGTGCATTTCACTCGCCATTTCATGCGCTTTGAGATGCCGCTTAGCCCAATACGCTATCTGAAATAGGAGCGACGTAAATTGAACAAATGTGATAGGATTTTGCTGAATTCTTAAATTAACCATAATATGAGATGATGCAATCGGGTCTCTGCTTGCCCTACCCTAGAAGTTTAATAGTGCATTTTACTCGCCATTTCATGCGCTTTGAGATGCCATTTAGCCCAATACGCTATCTGAGATAGGAGCGACGTAAATTGAACAAATGTGATAGAATTTTGCTGAAATCTTAAATTAACCATAATGTAAAATGATCTGATCGGGTCTCTGTTCGCCCTAGCCTAAAAGTTTAAGAGTGCATTTCATTCGCCATTTCATGCGCTTTGAGATGCCGCTTAGCCCAATACGCTATCTGAAATACGAGCGACGTAAATTGAACAAATGTGATAGAATTTCGCTGAATTCTTATATTAACCAAAATATAAAATGATCTAATCGGGACTCTGATTGCCCTATCATAGAAGATTAATAGTGAATTTTACTCGCCACTCCACGCGGTTTAGGATGCCGCCTAGCCCAGTACGCTATCCGAAATAGGAGCGACGTAAATTGAACAAATGTGATAGAATTTTGCTTAATTCTTAAATTAACCATAATATAAAATGATCTAATCGGGTCTCTGTTTGCCCTACCCTAGAAGTTTAATAGTGCATTTTACTCGGCATTTCATGCGCTTTGAGATGCCGCTTAGCCCAATACGCTATCTGAAATAGGAGCGACGAAAGTTGAACAAAGGTGATGGAATTTCCCTGAAATCTTATATTAAACAAAATATAAAATGATCTAATCGGGTCTCTGATTGCCCTATCATAGAAGTTTAATAGTGCATTTTACTCGCCATTTCATGCGCCTTCAGATGCCGCTTAGCCCAATACGCTATCTGAAATAGGAGCGACGTAAGTTGAACAAATGTGATAGAATTTCGCTCAATTCTTAAATTAACCATAATATAAAATGATCTAATCGGGTCTCTGTTTGCCCTACCCTAGAAGTTTAATAGTGCATTCTACTCCCCATTCCACGCGCTTTAAGATGCCGCCTAGCCCAGTACGCTATATGAAATAGGAGCGACGTAAATTGAACAAATGTGATAAAATTTTGCTGACATCTTAAATTTACCATAATATAAAATGATTTAATCGGGTATCTGTTTGCCCTACCCTAGAAGTTTAATAGTGCATTTTACTCGCCATTTCATGCGCCTTCAGATGCCGCTTAGCCCAATACGCTATCTGAAATAGGAGCGACGTAAATTGAACAAATGTGATAGAATTTCGCTGAATTCTTAAATTAACCATAATATGAAATGATCTAATCGGGTCTCTGTTTGCCCTACCCTAGAAGTTTAATAGTGCATTTCACTCGTCATTTCATGCGCTTTGAGATGCCGCTAAGCACAATAAGCTATCTGGAATAGCAGCGACGTAAATTGAACAAATGTGATAGAATTACGCCGTATTCTTATATTTACCGTAATATAAAATGATCTAATCGGGTCTCTGTTTGCCTTATCCTAGAAGTTTAATAGGGCATTTTACTCGCCATTTCATGCGCTTTGAAATGCCGCTTAGCCCAATACGCTATCTGAAATAGGAGCGACGTAAATTGAACAAATGTGATAGAATTTTGCTGAATTCTTAAATTAACCATAATATGAAATGATTTAATCGGGTATCTGTTTGCCCTACCCTAGAAGTTTAATAGTGCATTTTACTCGCCATTTCATGCGCCTTCAGATGCCGCTTAGCCCAATACGCTATCGGAAATAGGAGCGACGTAAGTTGAAAAAATGTGATAGAATTTCGCTGAATTCTTATATTAACCAAAATATAAAATGATCTAATCGGGTCTCTGATTGCCCTATCATAGAAGATTAATAGTGAATTTTACTCGCCACTCCACGCGGTTTAGGATGCCGCCTAGCCCAGTACGCTATCCGAAATAGGAGCGACGTAAATTGAACAAATGTGATAAAATTTAGCTGACATCTTAAATTAACCATAATATAAAATGATCTAATCGGATCTCTGTTTGCCCAAGCCTAGAAGTTTAATAGTGCATTTTACTCGCCATTTCATGCGCCTTCAGATGCCTCTTAGCCCAATACGCTATCTGAAATAGGAACGACGTAATTGAACAAATGTGATAGAATTTCCCTGAAATCTTATATTAAACAAAATATAAAATGATCTAATCGGGTCACTGATTGCCCTATCATAGAAGTTTAATAGTCCATTTTACTCGCCATTCCACGCGCTTTAAGTTGCCGCCTAGCCCAGTACGCTATCTGAAATAGGAGCGACGTAAATTGAACAAATGTGATAGAATTTTGCTGAATTCTTAAATTAAGCATAACATAAAATGATCTAATCGGGTCTCTGTTTGCCCAACCCTAGACGTTTAATAGTGCATTTTCCTCGCCATTTCATGCGCTTTGAGATGCCGCTTAGCCCAATACGCTATCTGAAATACGAGCGACGTAAATTGAACAAATGTGATAGAATTTCGCTGAATTCTTATATTAACCAAAATATAAAATGATCTAATCGGGTCTCTGATTGCCCTATCATAGAAGATTAATAGTGAATTTTACTCGCCACTCCACGCGGTTTAGGATGCCGCCTAGCCCAGTACGCTATCCGAAATAGGAGCGACGTAAATTGAACAAATGTGATAGAATTTTCCTTAATTCTTAAATTAACCATAATATAAAATGATCTAATCTGGTCTCTGTTTGCCCTACCCTAGAAGTTTAATAGTGCATTTTACTCGCCATTTCATGCGCTTTGAGATGCCGCTTAGCCCAATACGCTATCTGAAATAGGAGCGACGAAAGTTGAACAAAGGTGATGGAATTTCCCTGAAATCTTATATTAACCTTAATGTAAAATGATGTAATCGTGTCTCTGTTCGCCCTACCATAGAAGTCTAATAGTGCATTTCACTCGCCATTTCATGCGCTTTGAGATGCCGCTTAGCCCAATACGCTATCTGAAATAGGAGCGACGTAAATTGAACAAGTGTGATAGAATTTCGCTGAATTCTTTTATTAACCATAATGTAAAATGATCCGATCGGGTCTCTGTTCGCACTAGCCTAAAAGTTTAAGAGTGCATTTCATTCGCCACTTCATGCGCTTTGAGATGCCGCTTAGCCGAATACGCTATCTGAATTAGGAGCGACGTAAATTGAACAATTGTGATAGAAATTCCCTGAAATCTGATATTATACAAAATATAAAATGATCTAATCGGGTCTCTGATTGCCCTATCATAGAAGTTTAGTAGTGCATTTTACTCGCCATTCCATGCGCTTTAAGATGCCGCCTAGCCCAGTACGCTATCTGAAATAGGAGCGACGTAAATTGAACAGGTGTGATAGAATTTTGCTGAATTCTTAAATTAACCAAAATATAAAATGATCTAATCGGGTCTCTGTTCGCCCTACCATAGAAGTCTAATAGTGCATTTCACTCGCCATTCCACGCGCTTTAAGATGCCGCCGAGCCCAATACGCTGTCTGAAATAGGAGCGACGTAAATTGAACAGATGTGATAGAATTTTGCTGAATTCTTAAATTAACCATAATATAAAATGATCTAATCGGGTCTCTGTTCGCCCTACCATAGAAGTCTAATAGTGCATTTCACTCGCCATTCCACGCGCTTTAAGATGCCGCCGAGCACAATACGCTATCTGAAATAGGAGCGACGAAAATTGAACAAATGTGATAGAATTTTGCTGAATTCTTAAATTAACCGTAATATAAAATGATCTAATCGGGTCTCTGTTTGCCCTAGCCTAGAAGTTTAAGAGTGCATTTTATTCGCCATTTCATGCGCTTTGAGATGCCGCTTAGCCGAATACGCTATCTGAATTAGGAGCGACGTAAATTGAACAAGTGTGATAGAATTTCACTGAATTCTTAAATTAACCATAATATAAAATGATCTAATCGGGTCTCTGTTTGACCTACCCTAGAAATTTAATAGTGCATTTTACTCGCCATTTCATGTGCTTTGAGATGCCGCATAGCCCAATACGCTATCTGGAATAGGAGCGACGTAAATTGATCAAATGTGATAGAATTTCCCTGAATTCTTATATTAACCTTAATGTAAAATGATCTAATCGGGTCTCTGTTCGCCCTACCATAGAAGTCTAATAGTGCATTTCACTCGCCATTTCATGCGCTTCGAGATGCCGCTTAGCCCAATACGCTATCTGAAATAGGAGCGACGTAAATTGAACAAATGTGATAGAATTTTGCTGAATTCTTAAATTAACCATAATATGAGATGATGTAATCTGGTCTCTGCTTGCCCTACCCTATAAGTTTAATAGTGCATTTTACTCGCCATTTCATGCGCTTTGAGATGCCGCTTAGCCCAATACGCTATCTGAAATAGGAGCGACGTAAATTGAACAAATGTGATAGAATTTTGCTGAATTCTTAAATTAACCATAATATAAAATGATCTAATCGGATCGCTGTTTGACCTACCCTAGAAGTTTAATAGGGTATTTTACTCGCCATTTCATGTGCTTTGAGATGCCGCATAGCCCAATACGCTATCTGGAATAGGAGCGACGTAAATTGATCAAATGTGATAGAATTTCCCTGAATCCTTTTATTAACCTTAATGTAAAATGATCTAATCGGGTCTCTGTTCGCCCTACCATAGAAGTCTAATAGTGCATTTCACTCGCCATTTCATGCGCTTTGAGATGCCGCTTAGCCCAATACGCTATCAGAAATAGGAGCGACGTAAGTTGAAAAAATGTGATAGAGTTTCGCTGAATTCTTTTATGAACCATAATGTAAAATGATCTAATCGGGTCTCTGTTCTCCCTAGCCTAGAAGTTTAATAGTGCATTTTATTCTCCATTTCATGCGCTTTGAGATGCCGCTTAGCCCAATACGCTATCTGAAATAGGAGCGACGTAAATTGAACAAATGTGATAGAATTTTGCTGAATTCTTAAATTAACCATAACATCAAATGATCTAATCGGGTCTCTGTTTGCCCTACCCTAGACGTTTAATAGTGCATTTTCCTCGCCATTTCATGCGCTTTGAGATGCCGCTTAGCCCAATACGCTATCTGAAATACGAGCGACGTAAATTGATCAAATCTGATAGAATTTCGCTAAATTCTTATATTAACCAAAATATAAAATGATCTAATCGGGTCTCTGATTGCCCTATCATAGAAGATTAATAGTGGATTTTGCTCGCCATTCCACGCGCTTTAGGATGCCGCCTAGCCCAGTACGCTATCCGAAATAGGAGCGACGTAAATTGAACAAATGTGATAGAATTTTGCTGAATTCTTAAATTAACCATACTATAAAATGATCTAATCGGGTCTCTGCTTGCCCTACCCTAGAAGTTTAATAGTGCATTTTAGTCGCCATTTCATTCGCTTTGAGATGCCGCTTCGCCCAATTCGCTATCTGAAATAGGAGCGACGTAAATTAAACAAATGTGAGAGAATTTCCCTGAAATCTTATATTAAACAAAATATAAAATGATCTAATCGGGTCTCTGATTGCCCTACCATAGAAGATTAGTAGTGCATTTTGCTCGCCATTCCACGCGCTTTAAGATGCCGCCTAGCCCAGTACGCTACCTGAAATAGGAGCGACGTAAGTTGAACAAATGTGATAGAATTTCGCTGAATTCTTAAATTAACTATAATATAAATTGATCTAATCGGGTCACTGATTGCCCTACCCTAGAAGTTTAATAGTGCATTTTACTCGCCATTTCATGCGCTTTGAGATGCCGCTTAGCCCAATACGCTATCTGAAATAGGAGCGACGTAAATTGAACAAATGTGATAGAATTTCGCTGAATTCTTAAATTAACTATAATATAAAATGATCTAATCGGGTCTCTGTTTGCCCTACCCTAGTAGTTTAATCGTGCATTTTACTCGCCATTTCATGCGCTTTGAGATGCCGCTTAGCCTAATACGCTATCTGAAATAGGAGCGACGAAAGTTGAACAAATGTGATAGAATTTCGCTGAATTATTTTATTAACCAGAATGTAAAATGATCTAATCTGGTCTCTGTTCGCCCTAGCCTGGAAGTTTAATAGTGGATTTTACTCGGCATTCCACGCGCTTTAAGATGCCGCCTAGCACAGTACGCTATCTGAAATAGGAGCGACCTAAATTGAACGAATGTGATAGAATTTTGCTGAATTCTTAAATTAACCATAATATAAAATGATCTAATCGGGTCTCTGCTTGCCCTACCCTAGAAGTTTAATAGTGCATTTTAGTCGCCATTTCATGCGCTTTGAGATGCCGCTACGCCCAATACGCGATCTAAAATGGGAGCGACGTAAATTGAACAAATGTGATAGAATTTCCCTCAAATCTTATATTAAACAAAATATAAAATGATCTAATCGGGTCTCTGATTGCCGTATCATAGAAGTTTAGTAGTGCATTTTATTCGCCATTCCACGCGCTTTAAGATGCCCCCTAGCCCAGTACGCTACCTGAAATAGGAGCGACGTAAGTTGAACAAATGTGATAGAATTACGCTGAATTCTTATATTAACCGTAATATAAAATGATATACTCGGGTCTCTGTTTGCCCTATCGTAGAAGTTTAATAGTGCATTTTACTCGCCATTTCATGTGCTTTAAGGTGCCGCATAGCCCAATACACTATCTGGAATAGGAGCGACGTAAATTGAACAAATGTGATAGAATTTCCCTGGATTCTTATATTAACCTTAATGTAAAATGATCTAATCGGGTCTCTGTACACCCTACCATAGAAATCTATTAGTGCATTTTACTCGCCATTTCATGCGCTTTGAGATAACGCTTAGCGCAATACGCTATCTGAAATAAGAGCGACGTAAGTTGAACAAATGTGGTAGAATTTCGCTGAATTCTTTTATTAACCATAATGTAAAATGATCTGATCGGGTCTCTGTTCGCCCTAGCCGAGAAGTTTAATAGTGAATTTTATTCGCCATTTCATGCCCTTTGAGATGCCGCGTAGCCCAATACGCTATCTGAAATAGTAGCGACGTAAATTGAACAAATGTGATAGAATTTCCCTGAATTCTTACATTAACCTTAATGTAAAATGATCTAATCGGGTCTCTGTTCGCCCTACCCTAGAAGATTAATAGTGCATTTCACTCCACATTTCATGCGCTTTGAGATGCCGCTTAGCTCAATAAGCTATCTGAAATAGGAGCGACGTAAATTGAATAAATGTGATGGAATTTCGCTGAATTCTTATATTAACGAAAATATAAAATGATCTAATCGGGTCTCTTATTGCCCTATCATAGAAGCTTAATAGTGCATTTTACTCGCCATTCCACGCGCTTTAATGTGCCGCCTAGCCCAGTACGCTATCTGAAATACGAACGACGTAAATTGAACAAAAGTGATAGAATTTTGCTGAATGATTAAATTAACCATAATATAAAATGATCTAATCGGGTCTCTGTTTGCCCTACCCTAGAAGTTTAATAGTGCATTTTACTCGCCATTTCATGCGCTTTGAGATGCCGCTTAGCCCAATACGCTATATGAAACGTGAGCGACGTAAATTGAACAAATGTGATAGAATTTCGCTGAATTCTTATATTAACCAAAATATAAAATGATCTAATCGGGTCTCTGATTGCCCTATCATAGAAGTTTAATAGTGCATTTTACTCGCCATTCCACGCGCTTTAAGCTGACGCCTAGCCCAGTACGCTATCTGAAATAGGAGCGACGTAAATTGAACAAATGTGATAGAATTTTGCTGAATTCTTAAATTAACCATAATATAAAATGGTCTAATCGGGTCACTGCTTGTCCTACCCTAGAAGTTTAATAGTGCATTTTACTCGTCATTTCATGCGCTTTGAGATGCCGCTTTGCCCAATACGCTATCTGAAATAGGAGCGACGTAAATTGAACGAATGTGATAGTATTTCGCTGAATTCTTAAATTAACCATAATATAAAATGATCTAGTCGGGTCTCTGTTTGCCCTACCCTAGAACTTTAATAGTGCATTTTACTCCTCATTTCATGCGCTTTGAGATGCCCCTTAGCCTAATACGCTATCTGAAATAGGAGCGACGAAAGTTGAACAAATGTCATAGAATTTCGCTGAATTATTTTATTAACCAGAATGTAAAATGATCTAATCTGGTCTCTGTTCGCCCTAGCCTGGAAGTTTAATAGTGGATTTTACTCGGCATTCCACGCGCTTTATGATGCCACCTAGCACAGTACGCTATCTGAAATAGGAGCGACCTAAATTGAACGAATGTGATAGAATTTTGCTGAATTCTTAAATTAACCATAATATAAAATGATCTAATCGGGTCTCTTTTTGCTTTACCCTAGAAGTTTAATAGTGCGTTTTACTCGTCATTTCATGCGCTTTGAGATTCCGCTTAGCCCAACACGCTATCTGAAATAGGAGCGACGTAAATTGAACAAATTTGATAGAATTTCGCTGAATTCATATATTAACCAAAATATAAAATGATCTAATCGGGTCTCTGATTGCCCTATCATAGAAGTTTAATAGTGCATTTCACTCATCATTTCATGCGCTTTGAGATGCCGCTTAGCCGAATACGCTATCTGAAATAGGAGCGACGTAAATTGAACAAATGTGATAGAATTTCCCTGAATTCTTATATTAACTTTAATGTAAAATGATCTAATCGGGTCTCTGTTTTCCCTAGCCAAGAAGATTAATAGTGCATTTTATTGGACATTCCATGCGCTTTGAGATGCCGCTTAGCCCAATACGCTATCTGAAATAGGAGCAACGTAAATTGAACAAATGTGATAGAATTTCGCTGCATTCATATATTAACCAAAATATAAAATGATCTAATCGGGTCTCTGATTGCCCTACCCTAGAAGTTTAATAGTGCATTTTACTCGCCATTCCACGCGCTTTAAGATGCCGCCTAGCCGAGTACGCTATCTGAAATAGGAGCGACGTAAGTTGAACAAATGTGACACTATTACGCTGCATTCTTATATTACCCATAATATAAAATGATCTAATCGGGTCTCTGTTTGCCCTACCCTAGAAGTTTAATAGTGCATTTTACTCGCCATTCCACGCGCTTTAAGATGCCGCCTAGCCCAGTACGCTATCAGAAATAGGAGCGACGTAAATTGAACAAATGTGATAGAATTTTGCTGAATTCTTAAATTATCCATAATATAAAATGATCTAATCGGGTCTCCGTTTGCCCTACCCTAGGAGTTTAATAGTGCGTTTTACTCGCCATTGCATGCTCTTTGAGATGCCGCTTAGCCCAATACGCTATCTGAAGTAGGAGCGACGTAAGTTGAACAAATGTGATAGAATTTCGCTGAATTCTTTTATTAACCATAATGTAAAATGATCTAATCGGGTCTCTGTTCGCCCCAGCCTAGAAGTTTAATAGTGGATGTTACTCGCCATTCCACGCGCTTTAAGATGCCGCCTAGCCCAGTACGCTATCTGAAATAGGAGCGACGTAAATTGAACAAATGTGATAGAATTTGGCTGAATTCTTATATAAACCAAAATATAAAATGATCTAATCGGGTCTCTTATTGCCCTATCATAGAAGTTTCATAGTGCATTTTACTCGCCATTCCGCACGCTTTAAGATGCCGCCTAGCTCAGTACGCTATCTGAAATAGGAGCGACGTAAATTGAACAAATGTGATAGAATTTTGCTGAATTCTTAAATTAACCATAATACAAAATGATCTAATCGGGTCTCTGTTTGCCGTACCCTAGAAGTATAATAGTGCATTTTACTCGACATTTCATGCACTTTGAGATGCCGCTTAGCCCAGTACGCTATCTTAAATAGGAGCGACGTAAATTGAACAAATGTGATAGAATTTCGCTGAATTCTTAAATTAACCATAATACAAAATGATCTAATCGGGTCTCTGTTTGCCCTACCCTAGAAGTTTAATAGTGCATTTTACTCGCCATTCCATGCGCTTTGAGATGCCGCTTAGCCCAATACGCTATCTGAAATATGAGCGACGTAAATTGAACAAATGTGATAGAATTTCCCTGAAATCTTATATTAAACAAAATATAAAATGATCTAGTCGGGTCTCTGATTGCCCTATCATAGAAGGTTAGTAGCGCATTTTACTCGCCATTTCATGCGCTTTGAGATGCCGCTTAGCCCAATACGCTATCTGAAATAGGAGCGACGTAAATTGAACGAATGTGATAGTATTTCGCTGAATTCTTAAATTAACCATAATATAAAATGATCTAGTCGGGTTTCTGTTTGCCCTACCCTAGAACTTTAACAGTGCATTTTACTCCTCATTTCATGCGCTTTGAGATGCCGCTTAGCCCAATACGCTATCTGAAATAGGAGCGATATAAATTGAACAAATGTGATAGAATTTCGCTGAATTCTTATATTAACCAAAATATAAAATGATCTAATCGGGTCTCTGATTGCCCTATCATAGAAGTTTAATAGTGCATTTTACTCGCCATTCCACGCGCTTTATGCTGACGCCTAGCCCAGTACGCTATCTGAAATATGAGCGACGTAAATTGAACAAATGTGATAGAATTTCGCTGAATTCTTATATTAACCTTAATGTAAAATGATCTTATCGGGTCTCTGTTCGCCCTAGCCTAGAAGTTTAATAGTGGATGTTACTCGCCATTCCACGCGCTTTAAGATGCCGCCTAGCCCAGTACGCTATATGAAATAGGAGCGACGTAAATTGAACAAATGTGATAGAATTTCGTTGAATTCTTAAATTAACCATAATATACAATGATCTAATCGGGTCTCTGTTCGCCCTAGCCTAGAAGTTTAATAGTGCATTTTACTCGCCCTTCCACGCGCTTTAAGATGCCGCCTAGCCCAGTACGCTATCTCAAGCAGGTGCGGCGTAAGTTGATCAAATGTGATAGAATTTCCCTGAATTCTTATATTATCCGTAATATAAAATGATCTAATCGGTTCTCTGTTTGCCTTATCCTAGAAGTTTAATAGTACATCTTACTCGCCATTTCATGCGCTTTAAGATGCCGCCTAGCCCAGTACGCTATCTGAAAGAGGAGCGACGTAAGTTGAACAAATGTGATAGAATTACGCTGAATTCTTATATTAACCGTAATATAAAATGATCTAATCGGGTCTCTGATTGCCCTACACTAGAAGTGTAATAGTGCATTTTACTCGCCATTTCATGCGCTTTGAGATGCCGCTTAGCCCAATACGCTATCTGAAATAGGTGCGACGTAAATTGAACAAATGTGATAGAATTTCGCTGAATTCTTATATTAACCGTAATATAAAATGATCTATTCGGATTTCTGTTCGCCCTACCCCAGAAGTTTAATAGAGCATTTCACTCGTCAATCCATGCGCTTTGAGATGCCGCTTAGCCCAATACGCTATCTGAAATAGGAGCGACGTAAATTGAACAAATGTGATAGGATTTCGCTGAATTCTTATATTAACCAAAATACAAAATGATCTAATCGGGTCTCTGATTGCCCTATCATAGAAGTTTGATAGTGCATTTTACTCGCCATTCCACGCGCTTTAAGTTGCCGCCTAGCCCAGTACGCTATCTGAAATAGGAGCGACGTAAATTGAACAATTGTGATAGAATTTCGCTGAATTTTTATAATAACCAAAATATAAAATGATCTAATCGGGTCTCTGTTTGCCCTACCCTAGATGTTTAATAGTGCATTTTACTCGCCATTTCGTGCGCTTTCAGATGCCGCTTAGCCCAATACGCTATCTGAAATAGGAGCGACGTAAATTGAACAAATGTGACAGAATTTCCCTGAAATCTTATATTAAACAAAATATAAAATGATCAAATCGGGTCACTGATTGGCCTATCATAGATGTTTAATAGGGTATTTTACTCGCCTTTCCACGCGCCTTAAGATGCCGCCTAGCCCAGTACGCTATCTGAAATAGGAACGACGTAAATTGAACAAATGTGATAGAATTACGCTGAATTCTTATATTAACCGTAATATAAAATGATCTAATCGGGTCTCTGATTGCCCTATCATAGAAGTTTAATAGTGCATTTTACTCGCCTTTCCACGCGCTTTAAGATGCCGCCTAGCCCAGTACGCTATCTGAAATAGGAACGACGTAAATTGAACAAATGTGATAGAATTTTGCTGACTTCTTAAATTAATCATAATATAAAATGATCTAATCGGGTCTCTGATTGGCCTATCATAGATGTTTAATAGGGTATTTTACTCGCCTTTCCACGCGCCTTAAGATGCCGCCTAGCCCAATACGCTATCTGAAATAGGAGCGACGTAACTTGAACAAATTGTGATAGAATTTCGCTGAATTCTTATATTAACCAAAGTATAAAATGATCTAATCGGGTCTCTGTTTGCCCTACCCTAGAAGTTTAATCGTTCATTTTACACGCCATTTCATGCGCTTTGAGATGCCGCTTAGCCCAATACGCTATCTGAAATAGGAGCAACGAAAGTTGAACAAATGTGATAGAATTTCGCTGAATTATTTTATTAACCAGAATGTAAAATGATCTAATCGGGTCTCTGTTCGCCCTAGCCTAGAATTTTAATAGTGCATTTTATTCGCCATTTCATGCGCTTTGTGATGCCGCGTAGCCCAATACGCTATCTGAAATAGGAGCGACGTAAATTGAACAAATGTGATAGAATTTCCCTGAAATATTATATTAAACAAAATATAAAATGATCTAATCGGGTCTCTGATTGCCCCCATCATAGAAGATTAGTAGTGCATTTTACTCGCCATTCCACGCGCTTTAAGATGCCGCCTAGCCCAGTACGCTATCTGAAATAGGAGCGACGTAACTTGAACAAATGTGATAGAATTACGCTGCATTCTTATATTAACCGTAATATAAAGTGATCTAACCGGGTATCTGTTTGCCTTATCCTAGAAGTTTAATAGTGCATTATACTCGCCATTTCATGCGCTTCGAGATGCCGCTTAGCTCAATACGCTATCTGAAATAGGAGCGACGAAAGTTGAACAAATGTGATAGAATTTCGCTGAATTATTTTATTAACCAGAATGTAAAATGATCTAATCTGGTCTCTGTTCGCCCTACCATAGAAGTCTTATAGTGCATTTCACTCGCCATTTCATGCGCTTTGAGATGCCGCTTAGCCCAATACGCTATCTGAAATAGGAGCGACCTAAATTGAACGAATGTGATAGAATTTTGCTGAATTCTTAATTAACCATAATATAAAATGATCTAATCGGGTGTCTGCTTGCTCTACCCTAGAAGTTTAATAGTGCATTTTACTCGTCATTTCATGCGCTTTGAGGTGCCGCTTTGCCCAATACGCTATCTGAAATAGGAGCGACGTAAATTGAACGAATGTGATAGAATTTCGCTCAATTCTTAAATTAACCATAATATAAAATGATCTAATCGGGTCTCTGTTTGCCCTACCCTAGAACTTTAATAGTGCATTTTACTCGTCATTTCATGCGCTTTGAGATGCCGCTTAGCCTAATACGCTATCTGAAATTGGAGCGATATAAGTGGAACAAATGTGATAGAATTTCGCTGAATTCTTTTATTAACCATAATGTAAAATGATCTAATCGGATCTCTGTTCGCCCGAGCCTAGAACTTTAATAGTGCATTTTATTCGCCATTTCATACGATTTGAGATGCCGCTTTGCCCAATACGCTATCTGAAATAGGAGCGACGTAAATTGAACAAATGTGATAGAATTTCACTGAATTCTTATATTAACCAAAATATAAAATGATCTAATCGGGTCTCTGATTGCCCTAGCATAGAAGTTTAATAGTGCATTTTACTCGCCATTCCGAGCGCTTTAAGATGCCGCATAGCCCAATACGCTATCTGAAATAGGAGCGACGTAAATTGAACAAATGTGATAGAATTTCCGTGAATCCTTATATTAACCTTAATGTAAAATGATCTAATCGGGTCTCTGTTCGCCCTACCATAGAAGTCTAATGGTGCATTTCACTCGCCATTTCATGCGCTCTGTGATGCCGCTTAGCCCAATACGCTATTTGAAATAGGAGCGACGTAAATTGAACAAATGTGATAGAATTTCGCTGAATTCTTAAAGTAACCTTAATATAAAATGATCTAATCGGGTCTCTGGTTTCCCTACCATAGAAGTTTAATAGTGCATTTTACTCGGCATTCCACGCGCCTTAAGATGGCGTCTAGCACAGTACGCTATCTGAAATAGGAGCGACGTAAATTGAACAAATGTGATAGAATTTCGCTGAATTCTTAAATTAACCATAATATAAAATGATCTCATCGGGACTCTGTTTGACCTACCCTAGAAGTTTAATTGTGCATTTTACTCGCCATTTCATGCGCTTTGAGATGCCGCTTAGCCCAATACGCTATCTGAAATAGGAGCGACGTAAATTGAACAAATGTGAGAGAATTTCGCTGAATTCGTAAATTCACTATAATATAAAAAGATCTAATCGGGTCTCTGTTTGCCCTACCCTAGAAGTTTAATAGTGCATTTTATTCGCCATTTCATGCGCTTTGAGATGCCGCTTAGCCCAATACGCTATCTGAAATAGGAGCGACGTAAATTGAACAAATGTGATAGAATTTTGCTGAATTCTTAAATTAACCATAATATAAAATGATCTAATCGGGTCTCTGTTTGCCGTACCCTAGGAGTTTAATAGTGCATTTTACTCGCCATTTCATGCGCTTTGAGATGCCGCTTCGCCCAATACGCTATCTGAAATAGGAGCGACGTAAATTAAACAAATGTGATAGAATTTCCCTGAAATCTTATATTAAACAAAATATAAAATGATCTAATCGGGCCTCTGATTGCCCTTTCATAGAAGTGTAGCAGTGCATTTTACTCGCCATTCCACGCGCTTTAAGATGCCGCCTAGCCCAGAACGCTATCTGAAATAGGAGCGACCTAAATTGAACGAATGTGATAGAATTTTGCTGAATTCTTAAATTAACCATAATATAAAATGATCTAATCGGGTCTCTGCTTGCCCTACCCTAGAAGTTTAATAGTGCATTTTAGTCGCCATTTCATGCGCTTTGAGATGCCGCTTCGCCCAATACGCTATCTGAAATAGGAGCGACGTAAATTGAACAAATGTGATAGGATTTCCCTGAAATCTTATATTAAACAAAATATAAAATGATCTAATCGGGTCTCTGATTGCCCTATCATAGAAGTTTAGTAGTGCATTCTACTCGCCATTCCACGCGCTTTAAGATGCCGTCTATCCCAGTACGCTATCTGAAATAGGAGCGACGTAAATTGAACAAATGTGATAAAATTTTGCTGACATCTTAAATTAACCATAATATAAAATGATCTAATCGTGTCTCTGTTTGCCTTATCCTAGAAGTTTAATAGTGCATTTCACTCGTCATTTCATGCGCTTTGAGATGCCGCTAAGCACAATAAGCTATCTGGAATAGCAGCGACGTAAATTGAACAAATGTGATAGAATTACGCCGAATTCTTATATTAACCGTAATATAAAATGATCTAATCGGGTCTCTGTTTGCCTTATCCTAGAAGATTGATAGTGCATTTTACTCGCCATTTCATGCGCTTTGAGATGCCGCTTAGCCCAATACGCTATCTGAAATAGGAGCGACGTAAATTGAACAAATGTGATAGAATTTTGCTGAATGCTTAAATTAACCACAATATAAACTGATCTAATCGGGACTCTGTTTGCCCTACCCTAGTAGTTTAATTGTGCATTCTACTCGCCATTTCATGCGCTTTGAGATGCCGCTTATCCCAGTACGCTATCTGGAATAGGAGCGACGTAAATTGATCAAATGTGATAGAATTTCCCTGAATTCTTATATTAACCTTAATGTAAAATGATCTAATCGGGTCTCTGTTCGCCCTACCATAGAAGTCTAATAGTGCATTTCACGCGCCATTTCATGCTCTTTGAGATGCCGCTTAGCCAAATACGCTATCTGAAATAGGAGCGACGTAAATTGAACAAATGTGATAGAATTTTGCTGAATTCTTAAATTAACCATAATATTAGATGATGTAATCGGGTCTCTGCTTGCCGTACCCTAGAAGTTTAATAGTTCATTTTACTCGCCATTTCATGCGCTTTGAGATGCCGCTTAGCCCAATACGCTATCTGAAATAGGAGCGACGTAAATTAAACAAATGTGATAGAATTTCCCTGAAATCTTATATTAAACAAAATATAAAATGATCTAATCGGGCCTCTGATTGCCCTTTCATAGAAGTTTAGCAGTGCATTTTACTCGCCATTCCACGCGCTTTAAGATGCCGCCGAGCCCAGTACGGTATCTGAAATAGGAGCGACGTAAATTGAACAAATGTGATAGAATATTGCTGAATTCTTAAATTAACCATAATATAAAATGATCTAATCGGGTCTCTGTACGCCCTACCATAGAAATCTAATAGTGCATTTTACTCGCCATTTCATGCGCTTTGAGATGCCGCATAGCCCAATACGCTATCTGAAATAGGAGCGACGTAAGTTGAACAAATGTGATAGAATTTCGCTGAATTCTTTTATTAACCATAATGTAAAATGATCTGGTCGGGTCTCTGTTTGCCCTATCCTAGAAGTTTAATAGTGCATTTCACTCGTCATTTCATGCGCTTTGAGATGCCGCATAGCCCAATAAGCTATCTGAAATAGGAGCGACGTAAATTGAAAAAATGTGATAGAATTTCGCTGAATTCTTAAATTAACTATAATATAAAATGATCTAATCGGGTCTCTGTTCGCCCTAGCCTAGAAGTTGAGCAGTGCATTTTACTCGCCATTCCACGCGCTTTAAGATGGCGCCTAGCCCAGTACGCTATCTGAAATAGGAGCGACGTAAGTTGAACAAATGTGATAGAATTTCGCTGAATTCTTTTATTAACCATAATGTAAAATGATCTAATCGGGTCTCTGTTCGCCCTAGCCTAGAAGTTTAATAGTGCATTTTCTTCGACATTTCATGCGCTTTGAGATGCCGCTTAGCCCAATACGCTATCTGAAATAGCAGCGACGTAAATTGAACAAATGTGATAGAATTTCCGTGAATTCTTATATTAACCTTAATGTAAAATGATCTAATCGGGTCTCTGTTCGCCCTACCCTACAAGTTGAATAGTGCATTTCACTCGTCACTTCATGTGCTTTGAGATGCCGCTAAGCACAATAAGCTATCTGTAATAGGAGCGACGTAAATTGAACAAATGTGATAGAATTTCGCTGAATTCTTGTATTAACCAAAATATAAAATGATCTAATCGGGTCTCTGATTGCCCTATCATAGAAGTTTAGTAGTGCATTTTACTCGCCATTCCACGCGCTTTAAGATGCCGCCTAGCCTAGTACGCTATCTGAAATAGGAGCGACGTAAGTTGAACAAATGTGATAGAATTTCGTAGAATTCTTATATTAACCAAAATATAAAATGATCTAATCTGGTCTATGTTCGCCCTAGCCTAGAAGTTTAATAGTGCATTTTGTTCGCCATTTCATGCGCTTTGAGATGCCGCTAAGCCCAATAAGCTGTCTGAAATAGGAGCGACGTAAATTGAACAAATGTGATAGAATTTCGATGAATTCTTATATTAAACAAAATATAAAATGATCTAATCGGGTCTCTGTTTGCCCTACCCTAGAAGATTAATCGTGCATTTTACACGCCATTTCATGCGCTGTGAGATGCCGCTTAGCCCAATACGCTATCTGAAATAGGAGCGACGTAAATTGAACAAATGTGATAGAATTTCGCTGAATTCTTAAATTAACCATAATATCAAATGATCTAATCGGGTCCCTGTTTGCCCTACCCTTGAAGTTTAATAGTGCATTTCACTCGTCATATCATGCGCTTTGAGATGCCGCTTAGCCCAATACGCTATCTGAAATAGGAGCGACGTAAATTGAACAAATGTGATAGAATTTCTCTGAATTCTTTTATTAACCATAATGTAAAATGATCTGACCGGGTCTCTGTTCGCCCTAGCCTAGAAGTTGAGCAGTGCATTTTACTCGCCATTCCACGCGCTTTAAGATGGCGCCTAGCCCAGTACGCTATCTGAAATAGGAGCGACGTAAGTTGAACAAATGTGATAGAATTTTGCTGAATTCTTAAATTAACCATAATATAAAATGATCTAATCGGGTCTCTGTTTGCCCTACCCTAGAAGTTTAATAGTATATTTCACTCGTCACTTCATGCGCTTTGAGATGCCGCTAACCCCAATAAGCTATCTGAAATAGGAGCGACGTAAATTGAACAAATGTGATAGAATTTCGCTGAATTCTTACATTAACCATAATGTAAAATGATATAATCGGGTCTCTGTTTGCCCTACCCTAGAAGTTTAATAGTGCATTTCACTCGTCATTTCATGCGCTTTGTCATGCCGCTTAGCCCAATAAGCTATCTGAAATAGGAGCGACGTAAATTGAACAAATGTGATAGAATTTCCATGAAATCTTATATTAAACATAATATAAAATGAGCTAATCGGGTCTCTGATTGCCCTATCATAAAAGTTGAGCTGTGCATTTTACTCGCCATTCCACCCGCTTTAAGATGGCGCCTAGCCCAGTACGCTATCTGAAATAGGAGCGACGTAAGTTGAACAAATGTGATAGAATTTCGCTGAATTCTTTTATTAACCATAATGTAAAATGATCTAATCGGGTCTCTGTTCGCCCTAGCCTAGAAGTTTAATAGTGCATTTTATTCGCCATTTCATGCGCTTTGAGATGCCGCTTAGCCCAATACGCTACCTGAAATAGCAGCGACGTAAGTTGAACAAATGTGATAGAAATTCCCTGAAATCTTATATTAAACAAAATATAAAATGATGTAATCGGGTCTCTGATTACTGTATCATAGAAGTTTAGTATTGCATTTTACTCGCCCTTCCACGCGCTTTAAGATGCCGCCAAGCCCAGTACGCTATCTGAAATAGGAGCGACGTAAGATGAACAAATGTGATAGAATTACGCTGAATTCTTATATTAACCGTAATATAAAATGATCTAATCGGGTCTCTGTTTGCCTTATCCTAGAAGTTTAATAGTGCATTTTACTCGCCATTTCATGCCCTTTGAAATGCCGCTTAGCACAATACGCTATCTGAAATAGGAGCGACGTAAATTGAACAAATGTGATAGAATTTCCGTGAAATCATATATTAACCTTAATGTAAAATGATCTAATCGGGTCTCTGTTCGCCCTACCATAGAAGTCTAATAGTGCATTTCACTCGCCATTTCAAGCACTTTGAGATGCCGCTTAGCCCAATACGCTATCTGAAATAGGAGCGACGTAATTTGAACAAATGTGATAGAATTACGCTGAATTCTTACATTAACCATAATGTAAAATGATCTAATCGGGTCTCTGTTTGCACTACCCTAGAAGTTTAATAGTGCATTTCACTCGTCACTTCATGCGCTTTGAGATGCCGCTGAGCACAATAAGTTATCTGTAATAGGAGCGACGTAAATTGAACAAATGTGATAGAATTTCGCTGAATTCTTATATTAACCAAAATATAAAATGATCTAATCGGGTCTCTGATTGCCCTACCCTAGAAGTTCAATAGTGCATTTCACTCGTCATTTCATGCGCTTTGAGACGCCGCTTCGCCCAATAAGCTATTTGAAATAGGAGCGACGTAAATTGAACAAATGTGATAGAATTTCGCTGAATTCTTAAAGTAACCTTAATATAAAATGATCTAATCGGGTGTCTGGTTTCCCTACCATAGAAGTTTAATAGTGCATTTTACTCGCCATTCCACGAGCCTTAAGATGCCGTCTAGTACAGTACGCTATCTGAAATAGGAGCGACGTAAATTGAACAAATGTGATAGAATTTCGCTGAATTCTTAAAGTAACCTTAATATAAAATGATCTAATCGGGTCTCTGTTTGCCCTACCCTAGAAGTTTAATAGTGCATTTCACTCGTCATTTCATGCGCTTTGAGATGCCGCTAAGCACAATAAGCTATCTGGAATAGCAGCGACGTAAATTGAACAAATGTGAAAGAATTACGCCGCATTCTTATATTAACCGTAATATAAAATGATCTAATCCGGTCACTGTTTGCCTTATCCTAGAAGTTTAATAGTGCATTTTGCTCGCCATTCCACGCGCTTTAAGATGCCGCCAAGCCCAGTACGCTACCTGAAATAGGAGCGACGTAAGTTGAACAACTGTGATAGAATTACGCTGAATTCTTATATTAACCGTAATATACAATGATCTAATCGGGTCTCTGTTTGCCTTATCCTAGAAGTTTGATAGTGCATTTTACTCGCCATTTCATGCACTTTGAAATGCCGCTTAGCCCAATACGCTATCTGAAATAGGAGCGACGTAAATTGAACAAATGTGATAGAATTTCCGTGAATACTTATATTAACCTTAATGTAAAATGATCTAATCTGGTCTCTGTTCGCCCTAGCCTAGAAGTTTAATAGCGCATTTTATTCGCCATTTCATGCGCTTTGAGATGCCGCTTAGCCCAATACGCTATCTGAAATAGGAGCGACGTAAATTGAACAAATGTGATAGAATTTCCCTGAAATCTTATATTAAACAAAATATAAAATGATCTAATCGGGTCTCTGATTGCCCTATCACAGAAGTTTAGTAGTGCATTTTACTCGCCATTCCACGCGCTTTAAGATGCCGCCTAGCCCAGTACGCTACCTGAAATAGGAGCGACGTAAGTTGAACAAATGTGATAGAATTACGCTGAATTCTTATATTAACCGTAATATAAAATGATATAATCGGGTCTCTGTTTGCCCTATCATAGAAGTTTAATAGTGCATTTTACTCGCCATTCCATGTGCTTTAAGGTGCCGCATAGCCCAATACGCTATCTGGAATAGGAGCGACGTAAATTGAACAAATGTGATAGAATTTCCCTGAATTCTTATATTAACCTTAATGTAAAATGATCTAATCGGGTCTCTGTACGCCCTACCATAGAAATCTAATAGTGCATTTTACTCGCCATTTCATGCGCTTTGAGATGCCGCTTAGCCCAATACGCTAACTGAAATAGGAGCGACGTAAGTTGAACAAATGTGATAGAATTTCGCTGAATTCTTTTATTAACCATAATGTAAAATGATCTGATCGGGTGTCTGTTCGCCCTAGCCTAGAAGTTTAAGAGTGCATTTTATTCGACATTTCATGCGCTTTGAGATGCCGCTTAGCCGAATACGCTATCTGAAATAGGAGCGACGTAAATTGAACAAATGTGATAGAATTTCCCTGAAATCTTATATTAAACATAATATAAAATGATCTAATCGGGTCTCTGATTGCCCTATCATAGAAGTTTAATAGTGCATTTTACTCGCCATTCCACGCGCTTTATGATGCCGCCCAGCCGAGTACGGTATCTGAAATAGGAGCTACGTAAGTTGAACAAAGGTGATAGAATTTCGCTGAATTATTTTATTAACCAGAATGTAAAATGATCTAATCTGGTCTCTGCTCGCCCTAGCCTAGAAGTTTAATAGTTCATTTTACTCGACATTCCACGCGCTTTAAGATGCCGCCTAGCCCAGTACGCTATCTGAAATAGGAGCGACGTAAGTTGAACAAATGTGATAGAATTTCGCTGAATTCTTTTATTAACCATAATATAAAATGATCTAATCGGGCCTCTGTTTGCCCTACCCTAGAAGTTTAATAGTGCATTTTACTCGCCATTTCATGCGCTTTGAGATGCCGCTTAGCCCAATACGCTATCTGAAATAGGAGCGACGAAAGTTGAACAAAGGTGATAGAATTTCGCTGAATTATTTTATTAACCAGAATGTAAAATGATCTAATCTGGTCTCTGTTCGCCCTAGCCTAGAAGTTTAATAGTTGATTTTACTCGACATTCCACGCGCTTTAAGATGCCGCCTAGCCCAGTACGCAATCTGAAATAGGAGCGACCTAAATTGAACGAATGTGATAGAATTTTGCTGAATTCTTAAATTAAGCATAATATAAAATGATCTAATCGGGTCTCTGCTTGCCCTACCCTAGAATTTTAATAGTGCATTTTAGTCGCCATTTCATGCGCTTTGAGATGCCGCTTCGCCCAATACGCTATCTGAAATAGGAGCGACGAAAATTAAACAAATGTGATAGAATTTCCCTGAAATCTTATATTAAACAAAATATAAAATGATCTAATCGGGACTCTGTTTGCCCTACCCTAGAAGTTTAATAGTGCATTTCACTCGCCATTTCATGCGCCTTCAGATGCCGCTTAGCCCAATACGCTATCTGAAATAGGGGCGACGTAAATTGAACAAATGTGATAGAATTTCGCTGAATTCTTAAATTAACCATAATATAAAATGATCTAATCGGGTCTCTGTTCGCCCTACCATAGAAGTCTAATAGTGCATTTCACTCGCCATTCCACGCGCTTTAAGATGCCGCCGAGCACAATACGCTATCTGAAATAGGAGCGACGAAAATTGAACAAATGTGATAGAATTTCGCTGAATTCTTAAATTAACCGTAATATAAAATGATCTAATCGGGTCTCTGTTTGCCCTAGCCTAGAAGTTTAAGAGTGCATTTTATTCGCCATTTCATGCGCTTTGAGATGCCGCTTAGCCGAATACGCTATCTGAATTAGGAGCGACGTAAATTGAACAAGTGTGATAGAATTTCACTGAATTCTTAAATTAACCATAATATAAAATGATCTAATCGGGTCTCTGTTTGACCTACCCTAGAAATTTAATAGTGCATTTTACTCGCCATTTCATGTGCTTTGAGATGCCGCATAGCCCAATACGCTATCTGGAATAGGAGCGACCTAAATTGATCAAATGTGATAGAATTTCCCTGAATTCTTATATTAACCTTAATGTAAAATGATCTAATCGGGTCTCTGTTCGCCCTACCATAGAAGTCTAATAGTGCATTTCACTCGCCATTTCATGCGCTTCGAGATGCCGCTTAGCCCAATACGCTATCTGAAATAGGAGCGACGTAAATTGAACAAATGTGATAGAATTTTGCTGAATTCTTAAATTAACCATAATATGAGATGATGTAATCTGGTCTCTGCTTGCCCTACCCTATAAGTTTAATAGTGCATTTTACTCGCCATTTCATGCGCTTTGAGATGCCGCTTAGCCCAATACGCTATCTGAAATAGGAGCGACGTAAATTGAACAAATGTGACAGAATTTTGCTGAATTCTTAAATTAACCATAATATAAAATGATCTAATCGGATCGCTGTTTGACCTACCCTAGAAGTTTAATAGGGTATTTTACTCGCCATTTCATGTGCTTTGAGATGCCGCATAGCCCAATACGCTATCTGGAATAGGAGCGACGTAAATTGATCAAATGTGATAGAATTTCCCTGAATCCTTTTATTAACCTTAATGTAAAATGATCTAATCGGGTCTCTGTTCGCCCTACCATAGAAGTCTAATAGTGCATTTCACTCGCCATTTCATGCGCTTTGAGATGCCGCTTAGCCCAATACGCTATCAGAAATAGGAGCGACGTAAGTTGAAAAAATGTGATAGAGTTTCGCTGAATTCTTTTATGAACCATAATGTAAAATGATCTAATCGGGTCTCTGTTCTCCCTAGCCTAGAAGTTTAATAGTGCATTTTATTCTCCATTTCATGCGCTTTGAGATGCCGCTTAGCCCAATACGCTATCTGAAATAGGAGCGACGTAAATTGAACAAATGTGATAGAATTTTGCTGAATTCTTAAATTAACCATAACATCAAATGATCTAATCGGGTCTCTGTTTGCCCTACCCTAGACGTTTAATAGTGCATTTTCCTCGCCATTTCATGCGCTTTGAGATGCCGCTTAGCCCAATACGCTATCTGAAATACGAGCGACGTAAATTGATCAAATCTGATAGAATTTCGCTAAATTCTTATATTAACCAAAATATAAAATGATCTAATCGGGTCTCTGATTGCCCTGTCATAGAAGATTAATAGTGGATTTTGCTCGCCATTCCACGCGCTTTAGGATGCCGCCTAGCCCAGTACGCTATCCGAAATAGGAGCGACGTAAATTGAACAAATGTGATAGAATTTTGCTGAATTCTTAAATTAACCATACTATAAACTGATCTAATCGGGTCTCTGTTTGCCCTACCCTAGAAGTTTAATAGTGCATTTTAGTCGCCATTTCATTCGCTTTGAGATGCCGCTTCGCCCAATTCGCTATCTGAAATAGGAGCGACGTAAATTAAACAAATGTGAGAGAATTTCCCTGAAATCTTATATTAAACAAAATATAAAATGATCTAATCGGGTCTCTGATTGCCCTACCATAGAAGATTAGTAGTGCATTTTGCTCGCCATTCCACGCGCTTTAAGATGCCGCCTAGCCCAGTACGCTACCTGAAATAGGAGCGACGTAAGTTGAACAAATGTGATAGAATTTCGCTGAATTCTTAAATTAACTATAATATAAAATGATCTAATCGGGTCACTGATTGCCCTACCCTTGAAGTTTAATAGTGCATTTTACTCGCCATTTCATGCGCTTTGAGATGCCGCTTAGCCCAATACGCTATCTGAAATAGGAGCGACGTAAATTGAACAAATGTGATAGAATTTCGCTGAATTCTTAAATTAACTATAATATAAAATGATCTAATCGGGTCTCTGTTTGCCCTACCCTAGTAGTTTAATAGTGCATTTTACTCGCCATTTCATGCGCTTTGAGATGCCGCTTAGCCTAATACGCTATCTGAAATAGGAGCGACGTAAATTGAACAAATGTGATAGAATTTCGCTGAATTATTTTATTAACCAGAATGTAAAATGATCTAATCTGGTCTCTGTTCGCCCTAGCCTGGAAGTTTAATAGTGGATTTTACTCGGCATTCCACGCGCTTTAAGATGCCGCCTAGCACAGTACGCTATCTGAAATAGGAGCGACCTAAATTGAACGAATGTGATAGAATTTTGCTGAATTCTTAAATTAACCATAATATAAAATGATCTAATCGGGTCTCTGCTTGCCCTACCCTAGAAGTTTAATAGTGCATTTTAGTCGCCATTTCATGCGCTTTGAGATGCCGCTACGCCCAATACGCGATCTGAAATGGGAGCGACGTAAATTGAACAAATGTGATAGAATTTCCCTCAAATCTTATATTAAACAAAATATAAAATGATCTAATCGGGTCTCTGATTGCCGTATCATAGAAGTTTAGTAGTGCATTTTATTCGCCATTCCACGCGCTTTAAGATGCCCCCTAGCCCAGTACGCTACCTGAAATAGGAGCGACGTAAGTTGAACAAATGTGATAGAATTACGCTGAATTCTTATATTAACCGTAATATAAAATGATATACTCGGGTCTCTGTTTGCCCTATCGTAGAAGTTTAATAGTGCATTTTACTCGCCATTTCATGTGCTTTAAGGTGCCGCATAGCCCAATACACTATCTGGAATAGGAGCGACGTAAATTGAACAAATGTGATAGAATTTCCCTGGATTCTTATATTAACCTTAATGTAAAATGATCTAATCGGGTCTCTGTACACCCTACCATAGAAATCTAATAGTGCATTTTACTCGCCATTTCATGCGCTTTGAGATGCCGCTTAGCGCAATACGCTATCTGAAATAAGAGCGACGTAAGTTGAACAAATGTGGTAGAATTTCGCTGAATTCTTTTATTAACCATAATGTAAAATGATCTGATCGGGTCTCTGTTCGCCCTAGCCGAGAAGTTTAATAGTGAATTTTATTCGCCATTTCATGCCCTTTGAGATGCCGCGTAGCCCAATACGCTATCTGAAATAGGAGCGACGTAAATTAAACAAATGTGAGAGAATTTCCCTGAAATCTTATATTAAACAAAATATAAAATGATCTAATCGGGTCTCTGATTGCCCTACCATAGAAGATTAGTAGTGCATTTTGCTCGCCATTCCACGCGCTTTAAGATGCCGCCTAGCCCAGTACGCTACCTGAAATAGGAGCGACGTAAGTTGAACAAATGTGATAGAATTTCGCTGAATTCTTAAATTAACTATAATATAAATTGATCTAATCGGGTCACTGATTGCCCTACCCTAGAAGTTTAATAGTGCATTTTACTCGCCATTTCATGCGCTTTGAGATGCCGCTTAGCCCAATACGCTATCTGAAATAGGAGCGACGTAAATTGAACAAATGTGATAGAATTTCGCTGAATTCTTAAATTAACTATAATATAAAATGATCTAATCGGGTCTCTGTTTGCCCTACCCTAGTAGTTTAATAGTGCATTTTACTCGCCATTTCATGCGCTTTGAGATGCCGCTTAGCCTAATACGCTATCTGAAATAGGAGCGACGAAAGTTGAACAAATGTGATAGAATTTCGCTGAATTATTTTATTAACCAGAATGTAAAATGATCTAATCTGGTCTCTGTTCGCCCTAGCCTGGAAGTTTAATAGTGGATTTTACTCGGCATTCCACGCGCTTTAAGATGCCGCCTAGCACAGTACGCTATCTGAAATAGGAGCGACCTAAATTGAACGAATGTGATAGAATTTTGCTGAATTCTTAAATTAACCATAATATAAAATGATCTAATCGGGTCTCTGCTTGCCCTACCCTAGAAGTTTAATAGTGCATTTTAGTCGCCATTTCATGCGCTTTGAGATGCCGCTACGCCCAATACGCGATCTGAAATGGGAGCGACGTAAATTGAACAAATGTGATAGAATTTCCCTCAAATCTTATATTAAACAAAATATAAAATGATCTAATCGGGTCTCTGATTGCCGTATCATAGAAGTTTAGTAGTGCATTTTATTCGCCATTCCACGCGCTTTAAGATGCCCCCTAGCCCAGTACGCTACCTGAAATAGGAGCGACGTAAGTTGAACAAATGTGATAGAATTACGCTGAATTCTTATATTAACCGTAATATAAAATGATATACTCGGGTCTCTGTTTGCCCTATCGTAGAAGTTTAATAGTGCATTTTACTCGTCATTTCATGCGCTTTGAGATGCCGCTAAGCACAATAAGCTATCTGGAATAGCAGCGACGTAAATTGAACAAATGTGATAGAATTACGCCGAATTCTTATATTAACCGTAATATAAAATGATCTAATCGGGTCTCTGTTTGCCTTATCCTTGAAGATTGATAGTGCATTTTACTCGCCATTTCATGCGCTTTGAGATGCCGCTTAGCCCAATACGCTATCTGAAATAGGAGCGACGTAAATTGAACAAATGTGATAGAATTTTGCTGAATGCTTAAATTAACCACAATATAAACTGATCTAATCGGGACTCTGTTTGCCCTACCCTAGTAGTTTAATTGTGCATTCTACTCGCCATTTCATGCGCTTTGAGATGCCGCTTATCCCAGTACGCTATCTGGAATAGGAGCGACGTAAATTGATCAAATGTGATAGAATTTCCCTGAATTCTTATATTAACCTTAATGTAAAATGATCTAATCGGGTCTCTGTTCGCCCTACCATAGAAGTCTAATAGTGCATTTCACGCGCCATTTCATGCTCTTTGAGATGCCGCTTAGCCAAATACGCTATCTGAAATAGGAGCGACGTAAATTGAACAAATGTGATAGAATTTTGCTGAATTCTTAAATTAACCATAATATTAGATGATGTAATCGGGTCTCTGCTTGCCGTACCCTAGAAGTTTAATAGTTCATTTTACTCGCCATTTCATGCGCTTTGAGATGCCGCTTCGCCCAATACGCTATCTGAAATAGGAGCGACGTAAATTAAACAAATGTGATAGAATTTCCCTGAAATCTTATATTAAACAAAATATAAAATGATCTAATCGGGCCTCTGATTGCCCTTTCATAGAAGTTTAGCAGTGCATTTTACTCGCCATTCCACGCGCTTTAAGATGCCGCCGAGCCCAGTACGGTATCTGAAATAGGAGCGACGTAAATTGAACAAATGTGATAGAATATTGCTGAATTCTTAAATTAACCATAATATAAAATGATCTAATCGGGTCTCTGTACGCCCTACCATAGAAATCTAATAGTGCATTTTACTCGCCATTTCATGCGCTTTGAGATGCCGCATAGCCCAATACGCTATCTGAAATAGGAGCGACGTAAGTTGAACAAATGTGATAGAATTTCGCTGAATTCTTTTATTAACCATAATGTAAAATGATCTGATCGGGTCTCTGTTTGCCCTATCCTAGAAGTTTAATAGTGCATTTCACTCGTCATTTCATGCGCTTTGAGATGCCGCTTAGCCCAATAAGCTATCTGAAATAGGAGCGACGTAAATTGAAAAAATGTGATAGAATTTCGCTGAATTCTTAAATTAACTATAATATAAAATGATCTAATCGGGTCTCTGTTCGCCCTAGCCTAGAAGTTGAGCAGTGCATTTTACTCGCCATTCCACGCGCTTTAAGATGGCGCCTAGCCCAGTACGCTATCTGAAATAGGAGCGACATAAGTTGAACAAATGTGATAGAATTTCGCTGAATTCTTTTATTAACCATAATGTAAAATGATCTAATCGGGTCTCTGTTCGCCCTAGCCTAGAAGTTTAATAGTGCATTTTCTTCGACATTTCATGCGCTTTGAGATGCCGCTTAGCCCAATACGCTATCTGAAATAGCAGCGACGTAAATTGAACAAATGTGATAGAATTTCCGTGAATTCTTATATTAACCTTAATGTAAAATGATCTAATCGGGTCTCTGTTCGCCCTACCCTACAAGTTGAATAGTGCATTTCACTCGTCACTTCATGTGCTTTGAGATGCCGCTAAGCACAATAAGCTATCTGTAATAGGAGCGACGTAAATTGAACAAATGTGATAGAATTTCGCTGAATTCTTGTATTAACCAAAATATAAAATGATCTAATCGGGTCTCTGATTGCCCTATCATAGAAGTTTAGTAGTGCATTTTACTCGCCATTCCACGCGCTTTAAGATGCCGCCTAGCCTAGTACGCTATCTGAAATAGGAGCGACGTAAGTTGAACAAATGTGATAGAATTTCGTAGAATTCTTATATTAACCAAAATATAAAATGATCTAATCTGGTCTATGTTCGCCCTAGCCTAGAAGTTTAATAGTGCATTTTGTTCGCCATTTCATGCGCTTTGAGATGCCGCTAAGCCCAATAAGCTGTCTGAAATAGGAGCGACGTAAATTGAACAAATGTGATAGAATTTCGATGAATTCTTATATTAAACAAAATATAAAATGATCTAATCGGGTCTCTGTTTGCCCTACCCTAGAAGATTAATCGTGCATTTTACACGCCATTTCATGCGCTGTGAGATGCGGCTTAGCCCAATACGCTATCTGAAATAGGAGCGACGTAAATTGAACAAATGTGATAGAATTTCGCTGAATTCTTAAATTAACCATAATATCAAATGATCTAATCGGGTCCCTGTTTGCCCTACCCTTGAAGTTTAATAGTGCATTTCACTCGTCATATCATGCGCTTTGAGATGCCGCTTAGCCCAATACGCTATCTGAAATAGGAGCGACGTAAATTGAACAAATGTGATAGAATTTCTCTGAATTCTTTTATTAACCATAATGTAAAATGATCTGACCGGGTCTCTGTTCGCCCTAGCCTAGAAGTTGAGCAGTGCATTTTACTCGCCATTCCACGCGCTTTAAGATGGCGCCTAGCCCAGTACGCTATCTGAAATAGGAGCGACGTAAGTTGAACAAATGTGATAGAATTTTGCTGAATTCTTAAATTAACCATAATATAAAATGATCTAATCGGGTCTCTGTTTGCCCTACCCTAGAAGTTTAATAGTATATTTCACTCGTCACTTCATGCGCTTTGAGATGCCGCTAACCCCAATAAGCTATCTGAAATAGGAGCGACGTAAATTGAACAAATGTGATAGAATTTCGCTGAATTCTTACATTAACCATAATGTAAAATGATATAATCGGGTCTCTGTTTGCCCTACCCTAGAAGTTTAATAGTGCATTTCACTCGTCATTTCATGCGCTTTGTCATGCCGCTTAGCCCAATAAGCTATCTGAAATAGGAGCGACGTAAATTGAACAAATGTGATAGAATTTCCATGAAATCTTATATTAAACATAATATAAAATGAGCTAATCGGGTCTCTGATTGCCCTATCATAAAAGTTGAGCTGTGCATTTTACTCGCCATTCCACCCGCTTTAAGATGGCGCCTAGCCCAGTACGCTATCTGAAATAGGAGCGACGTAAGTTGAACAAATGTGATAGAATTTCGCTGAATTCTTTTATTAACCATAATGTAAAATGATCTAATCGGGTCTCTGTTCGCCCTAGCCTAGAAGTTTAATAGTGCATTTTATTCGCCATTTCATGCGCTTTGAGATGCCGCTTAGCCCAATACGCTACCTGAAATAGCAGCGACGTAAGTTGAACAAATGTGATAGAAATTCCCTGAAATCTTATATTAAACAAAATATAAAATGATGTAATCGGGTCTCTGATTACTGTATCATAGAAGTTTAGTATTGCATTTTACTCGCCCTTCCACGCGCTTTAAGATGCCGCCAAGCCCAGTACGCTATCTGAAATAGGAGCGACGTAAGATGAACAAATGTGATAGAATTACGCTGAATTCTTATATTAACCGTAATATAAAATGATCTAATCGGGTCTCTGTTTGCCTTATCCTAGAAGTTTAATAGTGCATTTTACTCGCCATTTCATGCCCTTTGAAATGCCGCTTAGCACAATACGCTATCTGAAATAGGAGCGACGTAAATTGAACAAATGTGATAGAATTTCCGTGAAATCATATATTAACCTTAATGTAAAATGATCTAATCGGGTCTCTGTTCGCCCTACCATAGAAGTCTAATAGTGCATTTCACTCGCCATTTCAAGCACTTTGAGATGCCGCTTAGCCCAATACGCTATCTGAAATAGGAGCGACGTAATTTGAACAAATGTGATAGAATTACGCTGAATTCTTACATTAACCATAATGTAAAATGATCTAATCGGGTCTCTGTTTGCACTACCCTAGAAGTTTAATAGTGCATTTCACTCGTCACTTCATGCGCTTTGAGATGCCGCTGAGCACAATAAGTTATCTGTAATAGGAGCGACGTAAATTGAACAAATGTGATAGAATTTCGCTGAATTCTTATATTAACCAAAATATAAAATGATCTAATCGGGTCTCTGATTGCCCTATCATAGAAGTTTAGTTGTGCATATTACACGCCATTCCACGCGCTTTAAGATGCCGCCTAGCCCAGTACGCTATCTGAAATAGGAGCGACGTAAGTTGAACAAATGTGATAGAGTTTCGTAGAATTCTTATATTAACCAAAATATAAAATGATCTAATCTGGTCTATGTTCGCCCTAGCCTAGAAGTTTAATAGTGCATTTTGTTCGCCATTTCATGCGCTTTGAGATGCCGCTAAGCCCAATAAGCTGTCTGAAATAGGAGCGACGTAAATTGAACAAATGTGATAGAATTTCGCTGAATTCTTATATTAAACAAAATGTAAAATGATCTAATCGGGTCTCTGTTTGCCCTACCCTAGAAGATTAATCGTGCATTTTACACGCCATTTCATGCGCCTTGAGATGCCGCTTATCCCAATACGCTATCTGAAATAGGAGCGACGTAAATTGAACAAATGTGATAGAATTTCGCTGAATTCTTAAATTAACCATAATATCAAATGATCTAATCGGGTCTCTGTTTGCCCTACCCTAGAAGTTCAATAGTGCATTTCACTCGTCATTTCATGCGCTTTGAGACGCCGCTTCGCCCAATAAGCTATTTGAAATAGGAGCGACGTAAATTGAACAAATGTGATAGAATTTCGCTGAATTCTTAAAGTAACCTTAATATAAAATGATCTAATCGGGTGTCTGGTTTCCCTACCATAGAAGTTTAATAGTGCATTTTACTCGCCATTCCACGAGCCTTAAGATGCCGTCTAGTACAGTACGCTATCTGAAATAGGAGCGACGTAAATTGAACAAATGTGATAGAATTTCGCTGAATTCTTAAAGTAACCTTAATATAAAATGATCTAATCGGGTCTCTGTTTGCCCTACCCTAGAAGTTTAATAGTGCATTTCACTCGTCATTTCATGCGCTTTGAGATGCCGCTAAGCACAATAAGCTATCTGGAATAGCAGCGACGTAAATTGAACAAATGTGAAAGAATTACGCCGCATTCTTATATTAACCGTAATATAAAATGATCTAATCCGGTCACTGTTTGCCTTATCCTAGAAGTTTAATAGTGCATTTTGCTCGCCATTCCACGCGCTTTAAGATGCCGCCAAGCCCAGTACGCTACCTGAAATAGGAGCGACGTAAGTTGAACAACTGTGATAGAATTACGCTGAATTCTTATATTAACCGTAATATACAATGATCTAATCGGGTCTCTGTTTGCCTTATCCTAGAAGTTTGATAGTGCATTTTACTCGCCATTTCATGCACTTTGAAATGCCGCTTAGCCCAATACGCTATCTGAAATAGGAGCGACGTAAATTGAACAAATGTGATAGAATTTCCGTGAATACTTATATTAACCTTAATGTAAAATGATCTAATCTGGTCTCTGTTCGCCCTAGCCTAGAAGTTTAATAGCGCATTTTATTCGCCATTTCATGCGCCTTGAGATGCCGCTTAGCCCAATACGCTATCTGAAATAGGAGCGACGTAAATTGAACAAATGTGATAGAATTTCCCTGAAATCTTATATTAAACAAAATATAAAATGATCTAATCGGGTCTCTGATTGCCCTATCACAGAAGTTTAGTAGTGCATTTTACTCGCCATTCCACGCGCTTTAAGATGCCGCCTAGCCCAGTACGCTACCTGAAATAGGAGCGACGTAAGTTGAACAAATGTGATAGAATTACGCTGAATTCTTATATTAACCGTAATATAAAATGATATAATCGGGTCTCTGTTTGCCCTATCATAGAAGTTTAATAGTGCATTTTACTCGCCATTCCATGTGCTTTAAGGTGCCGCATAGCCCAATACGCTATCTGGAATAGGAGCGACGTAAATTGAACAAATGTGATAGAATTTCCCTGAATTCTTATATTAACCTTAATGTAAAATGATCTAATCGGGTCTCTGTACGCCCTACCATAGAAATCTAATAGTGCATTTTACTCGCCATTTCATGCGCTTTGAGATGCCGCTTAGCCCAATACGCTAACTGAAATAGGAGCGACGTAAGTTGAACAAATGTGATAGAATTTCGCTGAATTCTTTTATTAACCATAATGTAAAATGATCTGATCGGGTGTCTGTTCGCCCTAGCCTAGAAGTTTAAGAGTGCATTTTATTCGACATTTCATGCGCTTTGAGATGCCGCTTAGCCGAATACGCTATCTGAAATAGGAGCGACGTAAATTGAACAAATGCGATAGAATTTCCCTGAAATCTTATATTAAACATAATATAAAATGATCTAATCGGGTCTCTGATTGCCCTATCATAGAAGTTTAATAGTGCATTTTACTCGCCATTCCACGCGCTTTATGATGCCGCCCAGCCGAGTACGGTATCTGAAATAGGAGCTACGTAAGTTGAACAAAGGTGATAGAATTTCGCTGAATTATTTTATTAACCAGAATGTAAAATGATCTAATCTGGTCTCTGCTCGCCCTAGCCTAGAAGTTTAATAGTTCATTTTACTCGACATTCCACGCGCTTTAAGATGCCGCCTAGCCCAGTACGCTATCTGAAATAGGAGCGACGTAAGTTGAACAAATGTGATAGAATTTCGCTGAATTCTTTTATTAACCATAATATAAAATGATCTAATCGGGCCTCTGTTTGCCCTACCCTAGAAGTTTAATAGTGCATTTTACTCGCCATTTCATGCGCTTTGAGATGCCGCTTAGCCCAATACGCTATCTGAAATAGGAGCGACGAAAGTTGAACAAAGGTGATAGAATTTCGCTGAATTATTTTATTAACCAGAATGTAAAATGATCTAATCTGGTCTCTGTTCGCCCTAGCCTAGAAGTTTAATAGTTGATTTTACTCGACATTCCACGCGCTTTAAGATGCCGCCTAGCCCAGTACGCAATCTGAAATAGGAGCGACCTAAATTGAACGAATGTGATAGAATTTTGCTGAATTCTTAAATTAAGCATAATATAAAATGATCTAATCGGGTCTCTGCTTGCCCTACCCTAGAATTTTAATAGTGCATTTTAGTCGCCATTTCATGCGCTTTGAGATGCCGCTTCGCCCAATACGCTATCTGAAATAGAAGCGACGAAAATTAAACAAATGTGATAGAATTTCCCTGAAATCTTATATTAAACAAAATATAAAATGATCTAATCGGGACTCTGTTTGCCCTACCCTAGAAGTTTAATAGTGCATTTCACTCGCCATTTCATGCGCCTTCAGATGCCGCTTAGCCCAATACGCTATCTGAAATAGGAGCGACGTAAATTGAACAAATGTGATAGAATTTCGCTGAATTCTTAAATTAACCATAATATAAAATGATCTAATCGGGTCTCTGTTCGCCCTACCATAGAAGTCTAATAGTGCATTTCACTCGCCATTCCACGCGCTTTAAGATGCCGCCGAGCACAATACGCTATCTGAAATAGGAGCGACGAAAATTGAACAAATGTGATAGAATTTTGCTGAATTCTTAAATTAACCGTAATATAAAATGATCTAATCGGGTCTCTGTTTGCCCTAGCCTAGAAGTTTAAGAGTGCATTTTATTCGCCATTTCATGCGCTTTGAGATGCCGCTTAGCCGAATACGCTATCTGAATTAGGAGCGACGTAAATTGAACAAGTGTGATAGAATTTCACTGAATTCTTAAATTAACCATAATATAAAATGATCTAATCGGGTCTCTGTTTGACCTACCCTAGAAATTTAATAGTGCATTTTACTCGCCATTTCATGTGCTTTGAGATGCCGCATAGCCCAATACGCTATCTGGAATAGGAGCGACCTAAATTGATCAAATGTGATAGAATTTCCCTGAATTCTTATATTAACCTTAATGTAAAATGATTTAATCGGGTCTCTGTTCGCCCTACCATAGAAGTCTAATAGTGCATTTCACTCGCCATTTCATGCGCTTCGAGATGCCGCTTAGCCCAATACGCTATCTGAAATAGGAGCGACGTAAATTGAACAAATGTGATAGAATTTTGCTGAATTCTTAAATTAACCATAATATGAGATGATGTAATCTGGTCTCTGCTTGCCCTACCCTATAAGTTTAATAGTGCATTTTACTCGCCATTTCATGCGCTTTGAGATGCCGCTTAGCCCAATACGCTATCTGAAATAGGAGCGACGTAAATTGAACAAATGTGACAGAATTTTGCTGAATTCTTAAATTAACCATAATATAAAATGATCTAATCGGATCGCTGTTTGACCTACCCTAGAAGTTTAATAGGGTATTTTACTCGCCATTTCATGTGCTTTGAGATGCCGCATAGCCCAATACGCTATCTGGAATAGGAGCGACGTAAATTGATCAAATGTGATAGAATTTCCCTGAATCCTTTTATTAACCTTAATGTAAAATGATCTAATCGGGTCTCTGTTCGCCCTACCATAGAAGTCTAATAGTGCATTTCACTCGCCATTTCATGCGCTTTGAGATGCCGCTTAGCCCAATACGCTATCAGAAATAGGAGCGACGTAAGTTGAAAAAATGTGATAGAGTTTCGCTGAATTCTTTTATGAACCATAATGTAAAATGATCTAATCGGGTCTCTGTTCTCCCTAGCCTAGAAGTTTAATAGTGCATTTTATTCTCCATTTCATGCGCTTTGAGATGCCGCTTAGCCCAATACGCTATCTGAAATAGGAGCGACGTAAATTGAACAAATGTGATAGAATTTTGCTGAATTCTTAAATTAACCATAACATCAAATGATCTAATCGGGTCTCTGTTTGCCCTACCCTAGACGTTTAATAGTGCATTTTCCTCGCCATTTCATGCGCTTTGAGATGCCGCTTAGCCCAATACGCTATCTGAAATACGAGCGACGTAAATTGATCAAATCTGATAGAATTTCGCTAAATTCTTATATTAACCAAAATATAAAATGATCTAATCGGGTCTCTGATTGCCCTGTCATAGAAGATTAATAGTGGATTTTGCTCGCCATTCCACGCGCTTTAGGATGCCGCCTAGCCCAGTACGCTATCCGAAATAGGAGCGACGTAAATTGAACAAATGTGATAGAATTTTGCTGAATTCTTAAATTAACCATACTATAAACTGATCTAATCGGGTCTCTGCTTGCCCTACCCTAGAAGTTTAATAGTGCATTTTAGTCGCCATTTCATTCGCTTTGAGATGCCGCTTCGCCCAATTCGCTATCTGAAATAGGAGCGACGTAAATTAAACAAATGTGAGAGAATTTCCCTGAAATCTTATATTAAACAAAATATAAAATGATCTAATCGGGTCTCTGATTGCCCTACCATAGAAGATTAGTAGTGCATTTTGCTCGCCATTCCACGCGCTTTAAGATGCCGCCTAGCCCAGTACGCTACCTGAAATAGGAGCGACGTAAGTTGAACAAATGTGATAGAATTTCGCTGAATTCTTAAATTAACTATAATATAAATTGATCTAATCGGGTCACTGATTGCCCTACCCTTGAAGTTTAATAGTGCATTTTACTCGCCATTTCATGCGCTTTGAGATGCCGCTTAGCCCAATACGCTATCTGAAATAGGAGCGACGTAAATTGAACAAATGTGATAGAATTTCGCTGAATTCTTAAATTAACTATAATATAAAATGATCTAATCGGGTCTCTGTTTGCCCTACCCTAGTAGTTTAATAGTGCATTTTACTCGCCATTTCATGCGCTTTGAGATGCCGCTTAGCCTAATACGCTATCTGAAATAGGAGCGACGAAAGTTGAACAAATGTGATAGAATTTCGCTGAATTATTTTATTAACCAGAATGTAAAATGATCTAATCTGGTCTCTGTTCGCCCTAGCCTGGAAGTTTAATAGTGGATTTTACTCGGCATTCCACGCGCTTTAAGATGCCGCCTAGCACAGTACGCTATCTGAAATAGGAGCGACCTAAATTGAACGAATGTGATAGAATTTTGCTGAATTCTTAAATTAACCATAATATAAAATGATCTAATCGGGTCTCTGCTTGCCCTACCCTAGAAGTTTAATAGTGCATTTTAGTCGCCATTTCATGCGCTTTGAGATGCCGCTACGCCCAATACGCTATCTGAAATGGGAGCGACGTAAATTGAACAAATGTGATAGAATTTCCCTCAAATCTTATATTAAACAAAATATAAAATGATCTAATCGGGTCTCTGATTGCCGTATCATAGAAGTTTAGTAGTGCATTTTATTCGCCATTCCACGCGCTTTAAGATGCCCCCTAGCCCAGTACGCTACCTGAAATAGGAGCGACGTAAGTTGAACAAATGTGATAGAATTACGCTGAATTCTTATATTAACCGTAATATAAAATGATATACTCGGGTCTCTGTTTGCCCTATCGTAGAAGTTTAATAGTGCATTTTACTCGCCATTTCATGTGCTTTAAGGTGCCGCATAGCCCAATACACTATCTGGAATAGGAGCGACGTAAATTGAACAAATGTGATAGAATTTCCCTGGATTCTTATATTAACCTTAATGTAAAATGATCTAATCGGGTCTCTGTACACCCTACCCTAGAGAATCTAATAGTGCATTTTACTCGCCATTTCATGCGCTTTGAGATGCCGCTTAGCGCAATACGCTATCTGAAATAAGAGCGACGTAAGTTGAACCAAATGTGGTAGAATTTCGCTGAATTCTTTTATTAACCATAATGTAAAATGATCTGATCGGGTCTCTGTTCGCCCTAGCCGAGAAGTTTAATAGTGAATTTTATTCGCCATTTCATGCCCTTTGAGATGCCGCGTAGCCCAATACGCTATCTGAAATAGGAGCGACGTAAATTAAACAAATGTGAGAGAATTTCCCTGAAATCTTATATTAAACAAAATATAAAATGATCTAATCGGGTCTCTGATTGCCCTACCATAGAAGATTAGTAGTGCATTTTGCTCGCCATTCCACGCGCTTTAAGATGCCGCCCTAGCCCAGTACGCTACCTGAAATAGGAGCGACGTAAGTTTGAACAAATGTGATAGAATTTCGCTGAATTCTTAATTAACTATAATATAAATTGATCTAATCGGGTCACTGATTGCCCTACCCTAGAAGTTTAATAGTGCATTTTACTCGCCATTTCATGCGCTTTGAGATGCCGCTTAGCCCAATACGCTATCTGAAATAGGAGCGACGTAAATTGAACAAATGTGAATAGAATTTCGCTGAATTCTTAAATTAACTATAATATAAAATTATCTAATCGGGTCTCTGTTCGCCCTACCCTAGTAGTTTAATAGTGCATTTTACTCGCCATTTCATGCGCTTTGAGATGCCGCTTAGCCTAATACGCTATCTGAAATAGGAGCGACGAAAGTTGAACAAATGTGATAGAATTTCGCTGAATTATTTTATTAACCAGAATGTAAAATGATCTAATCTGGTCTCTGTTCGCCCTAGCCTGGAAGTTTAATAGTGGATTTTACTCGGCATTCCACGCGCTTTAAGATGCCGCCTAGCACAGTACGCTATCTGAAATAGGAGCGACCTAAATTGAACGAATGTGATAGAATTTTGCTGAATTCTTAAATTAACCATAATATAAAATGATCTAATCGGGTCTCTGCTTGCCCTACCCTAGAAGTTAATAGTGCATTTTACTCGCCATTTCATGCGCTTTGAGATGCGCTACGCCCAATACGCGATCTGAAATGGGAGCGACGTAAATTGAACAAATGTGATAGAATTTTCCCCTCAAATCTTATATTAAACAAAATATAAAATGATCTAATCGGGTCTCTGATTGCCGTATCATAGAAGTTTAGTAGTGCATTTTATTCGCCATTCCACGCGCTTTAAGATGCCCCCTAGCCCAGTACGCTACCTGAAATAGGAGCGACGGTAAGTTGAACAAATGTGATAGAATTACGCTGAATTCTTATATTAACCGTAATATAAAATGATATACTCGGGTCTCTGTTTGCCCTATCGTAGAAGTTTAATAGTGCATTTTACTCG